>BGPR01013639.1:0-10046 GCA_013235015.1 Araneus ventricosus | reverse complement strand
GTCCAATTTTTATTTTAAAGAAATTTTGAGCAAATGAAATATTTTATCAAAATTGATGTTAAAATTTTTTGAATAGCAACACTTATAAATTTTAACAGTAATCGAAGCAGGTGGCCATTTGATAAGCCTACGCAAAATTTCAGCATATTCGTGCGAGAAGTTTTGAAGTTACATTAAATTTTCATTTTTCACTGTAATGATGCACTTAAGGGAGCGTCATATAAATATAAAAGTATATTGAAATATTTATGCATTATTAAAATTTTAATACTTTCTGATAAAAATTTATTAAGGAGAAATTAAAATTATATAAAACTTCCAGTGTTCTTAGGTAGTTTTCTGGAGAAAATTTCAGATTATAGAACTTTTCTTCACAACAATTTCGTTCGATTTTAAAATGTAGATTATTAGTTTTAAAATTAGATTTTATCTACGAAATAAATTAAAATTAAACTACCATAATTTAAACGGTAGCAGAGAACTTTATTATCCACATCTGTAGACGGATAATTTTATATCGAGGACATAAAATGTCAAAAATCGTCCAATTTTTGACCAAAACTTATATTTTGGCACATTTTTTCATGATAAATTTATTTATGAATAAAAAAAGGGTGTTACTGTTTCAAATTTTGAACTTAATGCAATTTTAAATGTATAGATGGCCTCTTATAAAATTTTTAACTGTAAATTCTTGTAGAATACGTGGTTTCCTACGTAAGAATACTTTTTTGCAATGTTAGATGAGCGACCGCAGATTAATTCTGGATGGCTCCTCCTTATTTAAATAAACGAAAAAAATGCTGTTTGCAGAGGAATTTTCACTATTTTATCTAAAAATTACTTGTAGTTGAAAGTTGTTGACTTGCAGCATTTTGGGTTCAATACTTCATATGGGTTCAACATTTTTATGCCTTTTGTATACTACTATAACAAACCCAATATTAAAACTGAAATGAATAATTTCCAGAAAATACACCACTATTTTTATTTCGAAGTAAAACTATAAAAATTTAAAATTCTATAACGCTTCATAGTTATTTCAATCCTTGTTGTTTATTTATTTAAAAACCGCAACTCTACGGAGATGTGGTTTGAGAGATTAAATGTGGATTTTGCTTATCATGTGTGGGAGCTTGAGTCCTAAGAACTGTATTATTTCGCGGCGAGATCACAATAGTAGAAATTGAACTTGAGCCGATAATGAAAGCAATGGCCCTTGTTGCTAAAAGTCCCTAAACTCGACGTTCTCATCATCATCGCAATGATAGCCGATCCCAATAACTGTCTGCAACTATCATATCTTGTGCAATTCTACTACTTCTATCAGATACTTGGAGGTTAGTACTACACAAGGAAGAAAGTGAAAGGTTTCACTCTACTACAGTAGACGATCGCAGCGTATCCGAACGGGGAAGGGGGTGTTATACATTCCATGCCGAGTAAAATTTGAAAACTGCTGACTTCCTTTGTGTTGAACCTTGCTCCTTACAGTTATCTTGAACCTTACCTTTGTGGGTTCCTATGTGTAGATAATTACTTTGAAAATAACATTTAAAGTGCGAAATAATTTAGAATGCTACTACCGACATTTAAAGGCAAGCAGAGAACTTTAGTAAGTAAATGTGGAGACGACCCCATGTCATATTTCTTCCAATCTATTAATGATATATTAACAAAAATTAATATCCTAGGGTATTTTTTCATGATAAATTTATTAATGGCATCAAAAAAGGGCGTTGCCATTGAAAATTTTGAAGTTAGTGCCATTTTAAATATGTAGATGACCCCTTAAGAGAATTTCAACCTTAGAATCTTTTAGTATATGTTATTTCCCGTAAAACGGTCCTGTAAACTTTAGTTTTACGACGCAATGATTGGCGGCGGAATAATGTTGGTTTTCTTCCCGCGAATGTACATACATTCTCAAAAGAAATTTCTCTTATATATATATATATGTTTATAATTCGTCCGAATACCAATATGCGGTATCCGTATGCCAGTTCTTTGCCCCAGGTCCCTGATCGGCTCTTCTGCGACCCTACATATGAGCCATTAATAATGGCAGAAATTAAAGAAAAGAAATTAATTATTCCACGTTAAGCTTTATTACATCTGATACAGAGAATGTTAAATAATACAGGAAAAGGAAGTATAGGTTTTTGCTTTCTCGTATACGAAATATAGAAAATGAAGGTATTGTGATCGTTGAAAAATTCGACCTAGAGATGCTGCTAAATTTCCATGTTTTAGACCTCCCTGAATCTGAAAAGAACATTTATAGAATTACCGGTACCAGATTTCACGTTCATCAGACCCTTATATAATGTCGATGCTTGGTGGAATCATCTCTTGACTCCTCCACTGTCTAGTCTTGAAGCTCGGTCTCACTACGAATCCACCGACGCTCAACGTGAGTACTCTATAGGACGTTATATAATTTTTCAGCTCATCTCTATCAGATATTTTTATTGAAAGGAAATTTTTCTTATAAAACTTTCAAGAAAATGGAGTTTTTATTTTACCCCTTACCAGTGTTTCCCGAGACCAGTTCATGCATCGAAATAAAGGCATTTTTACACAAACAATCTAAAATTAAGTCATTTAAAGATGATATTATGCTTTACAAAAATGACAGGTCATCCATTAAGATCTTAAGTGATATATGGGCCCATAGTTAAATCAATATGACATCATATTCTCAAAACAGAGGTCGGTCATCTAATTATATGGTAAGCAATTACACTGTTACGGGGTTAATATACGTAGAGTAAACTACATGTCAACTGTATCATACTTTCATCGAATGCTTTGATTGCGTTTTTCAACAATAAACGCAACAGCTCTATATGAATTATTATAAGTAAAAGCGTTTGCACAAAATGAAAAAGAGAAGAGTGTGCGAATAAGTTTTTATAATTGTATATCTCATGAAGTACTCAGATTGCGTATGAAGGTTATATATAAGTTTTATTTAAACTGCAATGTAACATATTGGAATCGTATCATGTTTCCTTTTTCAAGCCAAATTTCGTCTTTGTTTTAACCTTTTAATGGGCCATTTTTTTCTAGTAGTAGTATAATAATATAACTTTGGGAATGAGATTAATTTAAGAAAAGAAATTAATTTAACTCAGTGATATTACTTTTTTGTTAGTTAATTTTATTAATTAATAATTAATGAGCAAGTCAAGACAATTCGTTATTGCTTTAGATAAGAAACTGGAACATCGACGTTTTTGTTTTATTGCAAAATTTGGCAAGAACAGAAATTAAACTGTTATTAGAAATAACAACTTATTTCCGAGTCCGCATAGATAGCCTACGTTTCTTGACAAATAAGCATAGCCAAAAGTTGCTGATACATCTCTTTATCATAAAAAGTTAACTTATAATTTTTACCAAATCATCTCTATTTTTTTAATTTTAATAAAATAGTTTTAAAAAATGTCTTTCAATGACTAAAAAAAGTTGATTCTAGATTTTTTGAGATGATTCTGGGCTCATACCCTATAATCATAGTACATCCTGCTGTGGTACATTTGGTATCTGTCGACGTTGGTGAGGCATCTCCTTGTTGGCGTGGAATGGAAGTTGCAGAGTTAGATAGCGGATTAATTGTTTTTCTAGCTCAATGACCGTGACTCATATGAATGTGTGATTCATATAATGAACATATTTTTAAACATTCTTCAAACATGGCTTGTTTCATGTTTGTAAAGATAAAATTTTCTAATTGATTTATCACTTTATACCTGATGTGATTGGATCTCTCTAGGGTCTTTCAGATTAAAGATATTAGACATGAACATTCTTTTAAAATTTTCAATGTTATTTTAATTAAATCTTTGCTGGCAAAGAAATGTACCACCAGTTAATACTCTTTAGGAAAAGATTGATTTAAATTTTTTAAATCGATTAATAATTTGATTGAATGATTAGTAATTAGAAACTGGATTAAAAAATAACATAGAAATACATATTTTAAAAATTGTAGTAAGTCGTCATTATTTCTTCAATCAGTATTAAGAAAAGCATTGTTTTATTCATTCATTGTCGGAGCGAAGCCAATAGAACCTTTTTCTTAACAAACAATTCAGTACAAATTTCAAAGCATTTTTTTAAAGTTCTGCCGATAAATGTACCGTCCATATAATACTTATAATCAAGATTGCAAAAATAGGAGATATGCATTTTAATATACCGATTCTTTTTATACCGTATTCTTTGATTTAAAAAAATCTGGAATTACGTTTATTGATTGATATGATGCTTCAGCGTGACATTATATAGATCAAACTTTTTTCTTGTTCGGTTGTTTTTATTTTATAAGTTGCACGAAAAAGCACAATTTTGAAATTAATTTTCTCTTGAATGATTTATTACAATTTCAAGGGAATAATTTACCATTAACTGTATTCTCTGAGTTTATTGGTCCTTATTTATATGTATTGACCAAGTTACCACTTTTTCTTACAAATTTAAATAATTGCCAGAGCACAGTTTTTACACAAAATTCCCATTTCTAAGTATTCGTGAACCACTACTCTTAAATATAAGAGTGGTGTAATATAAATATTTCCGAAAAAAAGGTAGAATCTTCAATTTGCGAAAGAACCTATGATTTCAACGAAACATCTTTTTGGCGAATGCAGCACCACTCAGCGGTTGGTATAGAAGCTCACTTCCTAAATGATCAAGATTTAATTTTAAAAAAAGCAAAGCTTCGATTATCATTATGCTTGTTAATGTATTGTATAATTCAGCAGTTAGTCCAGAAGAATTTTACTTATATATGGAAAAAGAAATTCGAACCTTTAGTCTAAGGAACATCTTCGCCTCACAATTTGATAATAAAATTGCATTAGAACGATACAAAATTCTAGATACTTCAATTGACTTTTTTCTAAAAAAAAGAAATCAAGAATTCTTGAAAATTAAATATTTTGGAAATAGAAATTTACTAACTTTAGATTTAAATATTATATTGTGGAGAACGAATCCACAATTGACCATTACAATCGCGAATAAATGGTAAAAATCTTCTCAGATTTTCGTTAAATTTCTCTCACAAATGCAAAGAAGAATAAGGAACGTTCTGGTGAAGGTCTCGCAAAAATTTATAAAAAATTAATTTTTTATCAATTAAAAAATATGTTTCGATTCCACTAATAAAGTTTAAGCTGCTCTGCTGACCCGATATGAAGGCTAAACAATTAAATTAATAAAATCAAATTCATACATTATTTTCACAGTGTAGAAATCCAAGGTGCTGAGCATATCTTTTCTTTGAATTTTGCTCAAAAATACTATGAAGAATCCAGATAAACAAATGTGAAACTTAAAAATACTTTGTAAGCTTTCGAAATCAAAACGCCGTACGGAATCCGTATACAGTAGAGAACAAAATGTAGAAACGCACCCCCTCCATCACATGCCCCTTTAGCTGGATCTGTAAGGCATTCAGTTCTTTGGATCGAGTTCCGAGGTTGAACCACCCAATGATACTTATATTTCTACAAAAAGAGAAAGATGCAGAGTTCGATATGGCTGAGGCACTTAAATCCAAACTACTTAATATATATTCTCAAATTTGAATCACAAATACTGTGAGGCATAAGGAAAGTTTCGCGATGATTAAATAAAAAAAAATATTTTTCTTTGATTTTCAATGTGATAAAACTATCACGATAAACTTGGAATTTATTTCCCAGTTTTTCGTCAAGAAACCTAGCCCCCGCTTTTATTGGTCATTTATTTTCCAGGATAATTGTCAGATTATAAATATTATTTGGAGATTTGTAGCTTATAATTGTGGGAAATAGTCATTATTTCTTCAATTAGTGTGTGAAGAATATCATTGTTTTAACCATTCATTATCGGGACAACGATAATACAACCTTTCTTTTTTTTCAAACGATTCAGTCGGAAAAACAACTAATTTTTTTAGGTTGTGCAGAAAAATACACCGTCCATCCAATAACATAACCAAGATGACAAAATTAGGAAATATTTGATTGAATATGATGATTCTTATTATGCTGTATTCTTTGACAGAATAAAAAAAAATTCTGAGGTTATGTTTATTGATTCATATGAAAACCCTTCAATATACTTTATAATGGCAGAAAACTCTTTATTGCTGGTTCTTTATTTACATAAATTAACGCAATGTTGAATTTATTTATTGCAGAATGATTATTTACTCAAGGGAATCATTTAGTGCTAACTTTATTCTTTGCGTTTGTATTTAAATTACAGTTGGCCCTTACTCAAGTATATTCGGTAAATTACCACTATTTTAAATAAACAAATTCCTTTTTATATCAATATTTCTAGGTTCATGTTATGAGAAATTTGAGTAAAACTACAATTTATAGAACGCTGCTCGTAAATATATGAGTGGTGTAATGTAAGAAAATTGAAGAATTTGCATGAGGTTTCATTCCAATAATTTTTTCTTGAAAGCAGCGCAACTCATCGACTAATATACAAGCTCACGCCGAAATACTGAAGATTTAAAAATGAAAACAAAATCAAGCATTTCAGTATAATTATTCGCATTAATGTGCTGTGTAATTTAGCAATTAGTCCAAAAGATTTGTTTCTCGATATGGAAAAAGAAATTCGAACCTCCAGTACAAGAAACATTTTCATAAAATGCTAGATACTTAAATTTGAATAAAGGGTATTCAAGCAATTCTTGAAAATTAAATATTTTGAAAATGGAAATTTATTAATTTTTTGACTTAAAGTAAAATTTTTTGAATTGATCTTGAATTTTTTAATATCAATAAAGCTGATTTCCGCTTTCATTAATCATAAATTTTTCCAGGATTATTTTCTTATTGTTAATATTATTCCGAGTTTTCTATCTTATATTACTATTTAATTTTGTTACCATATTTTTAATTCTTTGGGGTTTTTTCCCTATAATGTTACGATCTTTTTTTTTCAGAAAGTTCCAATATTTGATTAGTTAATTGCTTTCCGATTTTCATATAAGAAATGCAAACGATCAGAAGATTTTGTATATTATAAAATTTTATATAAAAGTAATTCTCAGTTTGTAGATATTAGACATGATGATATTTTCATTCCTCCAAAATTAAAAAATTCCAAATACTTTTATTTCAGCATCACTCTTGGAAATTTATATTTGACCTATCGTGGAAAATTTCGATTTGATTAGATTACTTACACCCTCGCCACCACCATGAAATCCAAAAAATCTGTCTTCATTTATGGAGGGAATTGTCAGGCCAAGTCAAAATTTCTACGTATGGAATTTTTACCTTTATTTAAAATATACAATAAGAATAAATAAGTTGCTGAGAGACGCACATATTTAGCCAACAGCGTAATTAATTAAAACCAATTGGTGTAAGCGACGTATATGTCTAATTGATCAATAAATCGAAAATAATTTTTGAGATTAAAATACTCATTATTTAAAACCTTAGTTTGCACTCTGGCATTGTCGGTGGAACTCGGTTAGGTGGAGAAGAGTTACGAAGTCATTCCCCGATCTGTAATATTCTACCAGATAAAGTAGCAGGGACTAATGATGAAGAAGGATTTAATCCAATCAGGTAGATGTTCTCAACCTGTGGTACGCGTACTTCTAGGGGGGGTACGCGAGGGGGCCATTTAGGGGTACGTGAAATCAAAGTCGTTAATAGCGGAAACTTGAAAGCATAGCCTAGTCTGTAAAATTCTAACAAGTAAAGATGCAGGAACTAAGGATAAAGAAGGATCTAATCCAATAAGGAACTGAGGATAAAGAAGGATCTAATCCAATAAGGAACTAAGGATAATGGTCTAAGACGCAGGATTTCAGAAAATCGCTTTCTCTACAATGTAGCTTTTGTATTTAAAATAGATTTAAGAAAAATATTGCTAAACTTGAGCAATTTTTTTTTAGAAAAGATCTGAACTGAGTAAAATCAATTGTTCTGAGCGATCATATATCTATTGATAGAATAATTTTCGGATTAAAAATTGCTCATTAGTTTGATCAAAAAAAAAGTTATTTCATGCCTATGCCAGTGAAACTCTGTTAGGGTGGAAAAGAGTTTGCCATTGCCTAGTACATGTAATTTCCAACAACTACAGACGCTGGAATTAAGGATAAGGTGGACTAATCCAAGAAGTTCACCACAGATGTTGGTATACATAAAAATGCAATTCATCCTGAGGTCTTTGCAAATGAAATTAGTTTTAATTAGATGTATAATTCACTTAAAACATATTATTTTCGGAAAGCTTAACAATATCCAGTTCTGCTTAAACAGATACCTAAGTTTCATGATAAATGACATTTAAATGCTACCGATAAGTTTTACTTAAAATAAAAAAAAAATAATTTATTGTTTTAAACCTAAACTTTCTGTTTCTCTTTTTTTTAATAAAATAGTTTTGAAAAAATTTCTTTCAATGGGCTGGCAAAGAAGGCGATTCCTGATTTTGGAAAGAGGATAATGAATGGAGACCTGATCACGCCCCTAGATTTTCGTGCATTTACTGTGTACAATTAGTATCTGTCATCGTAGGTCAGAAATGACCTAATGATGGTTTAGAATGGAATCTCAGATAGTGACATGAGGGCTAAACTTTTTTTCCTCATCCATTGACCTTGTTTCAAAAGGATTAATGTACAGGGTTTAGCTTCAAATAATTCATCGGGTTTTAAAGATTGTACAAGTATACGACGCAAGACGAGTGATACACCAAAAAAAAATGCATACACTCACCAAGTTTCTGAAGATACCAAATGACCAGATGCAGCTTTTTTTCCGTATTTGCGTGTAGGAATGCACGGAAAACGTTGCTACAAACGCTACGTTTAAATTACAAAAAAAATGATTAATAATTTTTTCGACTTCTAACGGCTCAACCACGGATTTGTTGTTTTCTTTCATCCTGAAGGAATATTTAGAAACTCTTTTCAATGTATTGGTAACCGTCCGCTCGCAGGTTACAGAGTGTACAGCCGCCACCATGGAAATCGTGATTCTATCCTTTAGTGCGAATTGTAGTCATCAATGAGAATATATTTTAAATTTTTATTCTTCTGGCTTGCTTCCATGACAGTTGCTTTATATGTAATGCGCCAATGCAGTTTGCAGATAGAAAATGCGAGAGAACATTTTTTATCATATTAATAAAACGAGTAAAATTTCTGCGTTGTAATTAATGTAAAGAAGGCTCATTTTTTTTCTATAATCTTATTACCCCTAGAAGCATGAGTGAAGATTTTTATGAAAGAAGCATTTTACAAATAATGTTTAAAATTCTTTTTGAAAAAAATTATTAGAAAAAAACTGGCATCAATAAAATGCAACTTTTAAATTTTACGATGTTGAGAAAAATGGTTTTGGTGCCATATCCAGTTATTGAGGAAAAAAATTTGAAATTTCGACAGCAATTAAAATTCTTATGAATTATTTTTAATTCATCGGTCTGGCCTCGTTGACTGGACTATTGATAAAGGTCCGAAATTATTGAGAAAAATATAAAAATTTCGGTTGTCATTTGTTTCAATAATCCTTAATTTTTCCAGCAGCGTGAGTGTGAAAATTTTTCGTGAATGAAGAGTTTTTGCAATACTGTTTAAAATTTATTTTGAAACAATTATGAAAAATGGCATCAACAAAAAAAGCAAATTTTAAATTTTGAAGTGTTGAGCAAACAGTTTTAGCCATATGAAGCTCCGAAGTTATTGAGAAAGAAGTTTCGATTAACATTTAATTTAAAAAAAATCTGATGAGAATTTTAAAAGTCTTTTTTTATTGCGCACCTACTATCAGCGACGTAACTACATG
This sequence comes from Araneus ventricosus, assembly GCA_013235015.1. NCBI lineage: Eukaryota > Metazoa > Arthropoda > Arachnida > Araneae > Araneidae > Araneus > Araneus ventricosus. The sequence goes on along the minus strand of BGPR01013639.1, from coordinate 222 downwards.
TCACATTTTACAACCTTAGTGCCAACAAATTGTCCTGTAGAAAAGTTTTGAGGATTTTACACGACACATCAAGCATTTCCATTATAGACAGAATGTCAAACCAATAACATTATAATAGAAAACGCTATAAAAAAAGCAAAGCCTAGATATACATATTTTAAAAAAATTGGGGGGAAGTAGTCATTATTTCTAACAGCAATACGTAACTGAACGAAGCAATGA
>BGPR01013638.1:28914-41205 GCA_013235015.1 Araneus ventricosus | reverse complement strand
CTTTGTAAAAAATTCACGTTAATGGTATTCTTAAGAGGGCGCTCAGAATTGTAGAGGAGCAATAAAACACATCGGTTTCACTTGGCAGGCGGGCACCTAAGACCTCTCTTGATAATTCAGGAGGGAGAGGCGGCGCAAAATCAATACCCACCCCCTAATCCCCCGGCCGCAAAAGAAGAAGGGAACAAGATTCGCGATCTTAATCCTGTTTTCAAGAGAGTCGCCTCTGCGGAATCCGGGAAAGAGATCGCACTTTCGTGCATCCCGATCAACCAATTACAGACCTCGGGATTACTCTCGTTTTGGAAAGATGAGCGCAAACATTTAGTCATCTCGTTGATAATACTGCAAGCAGGCGCTGCTTCTAAAAGTGCCATGGATCCATCTACCTAACAATATTCTCTCAAAGACTAACCTTCGATTTTTCCGTTAGTCGCAATCATTGACATCCTTAAATGGTCGCCTGGAAATAAAATCTATTTTATGGTAATATATTGTCATTCATTTTTTGATGATTTATCACTATTTATTTAATCTACTAATTTGATATTAATCACTATAATAATTCGTCCTAATGAGAATGTAAATGAGTGTTCTGTAAGAAAAATTCACGCTGGAATGCGTTAAAAGTAAAATAAAACAGAAGAAAATGAATTAACCTAATCTGGTAAGCATATATATTACAAATTTCGATTAATAGAGGGTCAAATTACGGTTTAGTACAGAACACATATTGGTGACGAGTCTATTGCGCACATCGTTAGTTTATGGAATTTGTGCATTTTTTACTGGAATTACTAACTAGCCGCTCTCAGGGCGAATTCGCGCCCAGCACCTACTTTGCTCAGCACTGTCCTTGCCACCTGGCTGCTTCGAGGCCCTCAGTCACTACTTTTTTCAGTTTTAAATACTGGATGAAGATCAGTGAAACCATAGTAGATTTTATATTCTTTGTAGACAACAGATTCCTTTAAAATTGTAAAATCTTTCAATAAACCCCATCTAGTTATAATGTTTTGTATACCTTTTTCACGAAATTTGCCATGAAAGGCTTCAGATCCATAAATACAGAATGATATCGCCCTAAATAAACAGTTTCCATCACCTACAATAAGTATTTTATAACATTTTTGACACGCCATTGTGATGGAACTGTTGAGATTTATATATTTAAAATAATATGGTAAACCCCTCAGACAGTTCGTCAGCCCCAGCCACCAGACCAATTTCGACATTTTTTTTTCATTTGAAATGCTTATGACGTCTAGATATGTCATCAAGAGTCGCTAGGCCCCACCCCATTTTCGAATGAAATCGAAAAAACATATAGAGAATGTATAGTGGAGAAATGTTTTTTCGATTTCGTTCGAAAATGGGGGTGGGGGATAGACGACCCTTAATGACATATCTAGACGTCATAAGCATTCATATGAAATAAAAACTATCGAAATCGATGGAGTGGTTGAGCCCCGTGGACTCAGTGATTTTTTTTTTTTACCAAATTATTTCAAATATATAAATGGCAGGTAAATGTGCGGATTAATCAGAGAGGTAACATCGTCTCGTCTGCTAAAAAAGTGATTGATGGATGAGGATTCCTTTTTCCACAAGAAAAAAAAAACTGGCAGTTATCATTTGGAGTTAGCTCATTACATTTATTGTTATACAGTGGCGTAGCGACCGGGGGCAAGGGGGGGTATAGATGCCCCGGGCGCAATGGAGACAAAATATTAGTGTGTTTACGCCACTTTTTAACGAGGAATATGATAATTAAGTGAAAAAATAATACCAGTGCGCCCTTTATCATTGCCTATACAATTGATGTCTGGCGGGGGCGAAATAATTATAATACGCCCCGGGCGACATTTCCCCTCGCTATGCCTCTGTTGTTATATAACCTATAACATTCACCACCATATGACGTACGTTTACGTTGCATCAAGTCGCGCCAAATCATGCCAACATAGATAAAACTTATACAATCTTGCATCCTTTTCAATGCTTGTTAGCAAAACCAACAGTTTATCAACCAACTCATTAATGTTGTTTCCCGAACATGAACACAAAAACTGCAAAATAAATTTAGATTTATAAAACATACCACTTAATGTATATGTCATGAGATATATTCATTGTGAATTGCACAACTAAAAAGATCTACACATTTATCAAAATGTTCGGAATTTTAATATAACATGCCGGTTTTTACTTATAAATAAAAAGACCGTATATAAAAAAAATTTAAAACAAAGATTATCGATATTTAATGTTAAGAAATTAGTTTCCGAAGTACTATTCTTTTGCTATTTAAATCCGCATTTAAGTCAACGTACCAATTAATTTTAAATACAAAAAACACCTGGACACACTTAAATGTCTCGAGCATCGTTTACCATCTTAAGTAGATTGAAATAATAAAAAATATCCAAAATGGGTGGTGGATTTAGGAGGTTAGATAAAATCGTATGAAAAGGGGTTAAACGTGAATCCGCATAACACTGAATTCGTTTTCGTAGCCTCAACACAACTTCATCATCTTATTCAACGGTAACGCAGAAAAAGGATCTCAGTTATTCCATACGTTTGGACAACACTATCAAAACGTTCCATATGAACGGCAATTAAAAAGACCGTCATTATGTACAGAAAATTAAAAATCGTCGGACTCGTTAAAACTATGTTATCCGTTTACTCTTCTTGTTTATCGATTCGAAATTAAAAGTTTATTCTCAATAATAACTGAAATCAATCAATTTCAAGGTGTCTAACAAGTTTCAAAAAGGGTTTAAAAAAATCCTGATCATATTTTTGAACCTCGAAACCTTTGGTTTTTCTTAGAAAACTCATCATCAGAATTGCAATAGTAATGGAATTTTGATTTAAAACATTTAAAATTCTCCATTTGATTAGGAAGCTGCAAAAATACGTTGTTCTTAAAATGCCAGATCTTGGAGTTTAGTTTCACGAGACGCCCAAAACTTTTTCTTTAAAAAATTCAAAACGCGGCAAATTAAAAATTCAACAAATTTTTCAAATGCTCCTAAGGCAATAATGGGCAAACCGCGCCCCGCCAAAATTTTTAATTAATAGTATAGAAAGTGTATAGCTACTAGAAATGCTATATTTATAACAAAATATAGCTTTTAGAAATGCAGTCACAACTTCATTCTTCGCATTACTGTTAAAGAATTTTTCACATAATATTTTTGAGACCTCCTTGAATTTTATAATAAACTAGGCCGGAAAAAAAAATTTTTTTTGGCCCACTCCTAAAAAAGTTTGCCCATCCCAGTTTTAAGAGGGACAGGGGGAATGCATCCCCAATACACAGTGAATGCTTCCTGTTTTCCGCAGGCATGAAATTGCAAAAAAATGAAAAAAGAGGAAAAGCGCGCGAAATAGAAAAAAAGGTAAATCATTTAATAAAACGCGTAAAGAAGACAATGATGAAAACTAGAAGCGGAAAAAGACAAAAAAGCGGAAAACCGCGGAAGAATCTCTTGCCTGTTTTCGAGAAATATAACAATTTACCTTAAAAGCTAATTCTTTTGTTAGGAATAATAGGAAAAAAAAAAGTGACCCAAGGAGAAAATTTCGCCACACACATTGCCCTTTTTATTATCACATGGAATCAATTTTATTCATAAATTTTCCATTCAAAAGAGAGAAAAGTAAATAAAATTGATTGTTCGATAGCAATTGATCAGAAATGAAACATCAATTTAGAGTTGCCGTTTTTCATGGAAAGCCGGGTACCTTTTATTTAAAAAAGGTCAGACCGACTTTTAACTTTTTAACATTTCGCGTATGATACAGTTATATTAAATACTTTATAACTGTGTTTCTGCTATTATCTTTACATAGTATATTTTATGTTGGAAATTAGATGTTGCTTTGATTAAGCTAAGAGTACAGCCTATTTGAGAGATGTAAGTATTCCATGCAATTCTTTCGTGGTTTGAATAATCGTGCCTATGAATGTCTGCATTTTAACTTATTAACAAGAAAAACCGATATTTCGATGAATTAATGGTCTGAAATGTGTGACCACATTGTGCAAGACAACTAGCTTTCTCAGAGCAAAGCTTAAGTTATGTGGGCAGCTATTCATCGTGGCACAGTGGCAAATGATCAAAATGATTTTCTCGATTGAAGATCAGACAGGTATAAAAATATAAGTGCTCCCGTTTTCAAGAAATAAGTTTTAGTATTCATACAACAAAAAATGTTAACACAGTATTGTAGGGTTGCCAGACTAATTAGGAACATCAAACTGAAAAGCATTTTCAAAAATGACACAAACAAAGTAAGAGGAATTAAGACCACACTCGTGGGCATCGTTGTAAAATGAGAATGGACGACAGCAGGATAATTTGTTTTGTGTTTCCTAGAGAAGGATCTGCCAGTGACCACAGTATCTGCGGTTTTCCCGATTAGTGGGCGAGAATTTCTCGCTTCCAATCACGCGAAACGATCGATGCACGTGAGTTACGGGCCATAATACCCTCTTCGTCACGGCCGCTGCTGCTAGGGGCACAAAAATGTGAAGCACCCCTGCCCAATATCGGTTATGCCACCTCACTTAAATAATTAAACAAAGGTGAAAACTGATATATAGTTTACGCGCAATAAACAAGAATCTCGAAAAACAGCATGGAGTAAAAATCCGACATGACTCAGAATGTTAAGGTGATGCACATTCACATATATTTCAACAAAATGACTGGATTTTCACTCATTTTCTCATTGAACTAAACATAATTTAAAAGTCTTACATTTTCGCAATATCTTAGTGAAATATTTTATCTAAAACAAAATCTGATATAGACAGTGAATCTCTGAAAAACAAATCCGGAAATTCCAGATTTCAGCAACACAATCGCCCCCCTCCCCATAGAAATCCGAATACTGAATAAATTTTTTTCAAATTTTGCTTAAAAATACATCACGTGAAGTACACGGGAGGATTTGGAGACAGTGAATTGAATAGTTAATTTTAGAAAAGATTATTGTATCATTAATGTCATTCGTACAGAATGAAATTACTGATATTTTAAATCATTTTTTTGGTTGCCTCCTTTAAAATTTCTATCATTCTTTAAAAATTATTAATAACTTGTAATCATTTGAAATTCATGGTTCCCTTAACAAAGCAATTTTAAATTTCAAATTGTGATAAATATCCAAACCGTGTTCTTTGAAGCCTTGCATCTGTTCTGTTAATTGTCTACATAAATACCCCTAATGGAGTCGAGTAACTCTCCGTGTCATGTAACATCTAATTGCAAATTGTCTGCACCAACTTCACTTTCTTATTCCTCATGCAAAATGTGCATTTGATTTCAACATTAAATTGGCAAGCACAATTTATGTCCGGCGACATGTTAGCTGGATTAAAATATGTTGATAAAAAGAATGAAAACATAGCAACCATAATCATTTAGCATACTGGATATATTTCTTAATATCTCATAGCTTTTTTTTCTTACAGATTCCATAAAAATTCCGATGAAATAAAATATGAAAGCAAAATGTATTAGGTTATTACTTCAGCTTTCAACTATTTGAATTGCGTTGCAACACTGAATAAATATTGTTGCAAATTATGCCAAAAAATATTTTTGAAAGTTCTTTACAATTAGAGGGAAAAAATTGTACGGCAACTTAATTAATATCACTGAAAAGATAATTTTTTGCACTTTCAGATGGTGTAAAAATAATTTTTGTGTTGTAATAATTTCGAAAGTTAATAAGGAAAAACGCCAGAATTTCGCTTAATTTTTAATTAATTAAAATTTCTAAAAAGGGGATCCGAGGTGCACATTCCCACCCTCCCAAAGTATGTTTGTGCCAAATTTTGTAGCTCTAGGTCCAGCGTCTGGCCTGTAGAGAGCCAACACACATAGTATTCTCCTTTATTATTAGTAGATATGTTAGGGTAATACCAAGTTAAAATTAAACAAGAAAACATCTCTAGCAATGACGGGTATAACAGCCAATTAAATATTATCTGTAATTAAAAGAGGTATTCAATGAGATATTTTTTCCAGTTGCAGACAAATAAAACAACATAAGCAATTAAGGTTGGTAATTAAGCTCAGCTTAATAGAAAAACAACCTAATCGACAACATATAAAACACAAAATTTTTCATCGAAATAACCAGCAAGACTTTTCAGGACTAATTAATAGATATCTAAACTGTATCTCTGGAAACATTTTTGGATAAACAGATTTTTAAAAAAGAACCCGGTCATTTTACGAAATAAGAAATATGGTTATGCTGTATTTAGTTACAAGAACACGATGCAATTTTTTAACACGTTTCCAACAAGAAGGGTTTTCGAAAAAGTAAAAGAAAAAATAATATTAAGACAAATATTTCATAAAGGAAGTGTCATTCATCAAGTGAATAACTTGAAAAACCAGCGCTACAACTTGTTCAGAAATGAACAAAACCTCAGATTGGTATTAAATGCTCAATGCCATTCCTTCAGAAATGAATAAGTGTGCAAAAAGATGCGATGAGCCAAAAGCTAAATAAAAGCGCCGAAAATCCGGTTGGTTGTATTCTATTTAAAGACACAAGAGCCGGATTCGGCTATGGCAATCGAAAATCCGGACTTGATGACATCTGATTACCGACTAAATGCAGATCTTTCAAATTCCACTAAAACGCACTTAAAACTGATATAATAATAAAAAATATTAACTAGTTTTATAGGAACTATCTCTTCGGAAACTTGGAAGAAAAGCATAAGAATCTAAAGACTATACCTCCAGATTGTACACGTTAAATAGACTTCGGAATTATAGAAATCGAAAAGATTGAAACAAAGATTTCAAGATTGTACACATTAAACAGACTTCGGAATTATAGAAATCGAAAATTTAGAAGAAAAGCATAAGAATCTAAAGACTATACCTCAAGATTGTACACATTAAATAGACAAATGAGTCACGTAAACGAAAAAATAATAACGAACGATCCAACGACGAAATGAGTTTCGTTGTTCATAAATTTTATTTTATTCCATTTGGATAAAAATTATATAACGCGCAGCAGAAATAGATTTTTGCGACGTTTGCAAAACGTTATCTAAGTTTCCGTCAGGGGAATAAGTAAATAAACTAATACCAATAAATTCGCTAGACATTCCAATACGATATTCGAATTTATGGCATTTATTTACACCATTCATAACCTGAAAGACACAGTTCATCAACGTATTACCTTCAGTTAATGGAAGTTCTTTAAAGCCCCGATAATTTTCCACATACAATTAATCGTTATCTCTGATATCCGTTCTGATAATTAAAAATAAAAAGTTCTTACTTGTGTTCTAAAGTAATCCCCTCCCCAAACGAAAACGTTTCTACAGCCGATAAGTCTTAAAAAATATATAAAATATATTTTAAATAATACTTCTTTATAGTTGTCCAATTTGCCAGTTTTTCTTGGCAAAAATTAGACATACGCTTTCTTAAAAAGTCGAGGAATCCGTTATTTTCATATTTCGAAATGTATAAAAACTTACAAAACTAAACTGACTGCTCTTATTTTGCACATTACTCTTAATAATTAAATATACCAATGATGAGCTGAGCCTTTGAAACAGAGTTCAAATCACAAAATATTGCTGAAGGAAAAAGACAGTTTCTTTCCAAATTAACTTTTGCCGCACGAGGCAAAAACTATAATGATGATTACTTCCGACGGTTTTCATTTTTTTTAAATTTTACGTTGTTTACACGAGAAACATTTTCTTACCAGTAAAACAAACTTGTTCGAAAACGAGAAAACAAAATCAAATACGGAGATGTAGTTTGCCATTTTCAATTCGGAAACGACATACATACATTTAACCGCTTAACAGCCCGAGAATACTCGTGCATCGAAATTTTAGTCTTATAAACTAAAATTGAATCATTAATTAGCTTTATAATTTGACACAAAAAATATGTAGGATCCATAAACATCTTAAGTATCCTATGCCTTCTTAGATGAATGAAAACGACAGCCCCTTTTCAAAACAGGAGGGGTCATCTTATTAGATAGCAAAGAAAACTATTCAGTTAAGTGGTTAAAAAGATGCAAGGCCCGACACCTAAACCAAATTTCCGCAAAATTTGATTTTGCATAATTAGGAGGGGAAAAGGCAGGTCGGACAACTGAAGTTGGACGGAGGGGAGAACAGCTGATGAATATTCCAGACTGCAGTATTTATTCACTCAGGATTCGAACCGGGCAAACTTATTTCGGGTCCGCGACCAGAAATCCAGGTGAATCCGCCACACAGCTGCGAGTCCCAATAAAAGGATATCGGATGATGGCAACTTACCCCTTTGGACAGCAACAATGGCCAATCCCACGAAAATCCGCCTTGATGTACGTAAGTCCATCTCTGCCCATCTATTGGGGATCGCGCACACGGCGGCCAGAAGAAAAGGAAAACACGGCACACAGGGAAGATGCAAAAATACTTCTTCTTTCTCTCGTTCATTTTTATTTATTTATTTATTTCCCCCAAGCCGATGGCCGATCGATATCCAGTCCGCAGAAGAAGGCAGACCGAAGAAGCAAACTCTCCCGGCCATGTGGGTGGGAGAGTGGGACTGGAACACCCCGAAAAACGTTCCTTTTTTCCTAATTTCAGAGCTCGTGTGGCAATAAACCCCCTAAACGCGGCCCACCCCGGCAGGATCAAAGGCAGGCAGCCCACGGCCATTCAGCTGTCAAGCGAGCTGGGGGGACTGAGAGAATGATGGGGCTAACCCAAAAGGGGCCCCCTCAACCGCCCTTCTGCAGCCTGATATGAGAACAGATGGCATCGCCCCCACTCCGAAAAAAGATATTTATTCATATCGCATGGGCTGGGCAGGGAGCCATTGCATTTTCGAATAACATGATGCTCGATGTTGCCGGTACGCTCTGGCTTATCTTAAAAAGCGTTTTCCGCTTAATCGGTGGAGATATTTCACGCGAACTGCACGTCTTCACTTACACCTTCCCTCGAAACAAAATTCCCATACTAAAAATCAAACCTTGCATCGCTTAAACGCGCAGCGCAGAACCTAGCATTCCCGAATCACACCACTATCAACATCAGCAAGTATACCTGCAAGGCAAGTAAAACAAACTTAGTTCCTTCTATTCATGTTTAAAACACCCCATATCAAAACAAATAATGAATTGGCAAGAGCAACATTGTTCACCGAAGTTGGTGAATCAATATCATGTACGAAACATAATGAAATATTTCCTTAATAAAGTTCAATATAAGCACAAAGCTTGACATGAATGGAGATGCAATAAAACAGAAGCAATATTATCTACTCGTCCTCTTACTCGATGTGGCTCTTTTTACTTTCTCGTATACGAAGTATACAAAGAGAAAGTATTGTAACCGTCAAAAAATTCGAACTCGAGATTTTGACGAATCTCCACGTTTTAGACCTCCCTGAATCCGAAAAACACAATTTTGGAACTATGTCTGTTTGTGAAACCGATAACTCGAAAACTATTAGAGCTAGCGGGATGAAATTTGGTATGTGGTTTGGTCTTTATACATCATTTGTAGGTTTCTATCAAATTTTGGACAAAATCCGTCCTCTGTCTGTATGTCCGAAGTCATGTGAACACTATAACTCAAAAACTTGAATAGCTAGATGGATAAAATTTCATACACAACTTCATCGTCATGAATGTAGGTCCGTAAAATTTTTGGGCCAAATCCGTCAACGGGCTGACTGTCTTTCGGTCTGTATAATCGTATACTTTTTTCCTTTTGAAACGAACTCCATGCGCATGCCTACTGGTAGCAATGCCTGTGCACGTGGTAGGATTACGCCACTTTGTCCTTGAGACAGTAAGAGTAGAAAATCGGTTCGCGTTTAATCGCACGCATCTCTTTGATTCTTGATGTAAATATTTTAGAATCACTTTAATCTACAGTGAAAAACCTTCTGATAGTCATTGGATTCTGGATTAGAGTAGGTTCGAATTTTTTTAACCACGCGGGGGTAAGGGAAACGGCACCTTTTTGGGATAGTATACGAGAAAGTTTAGGGGAGAACCAGTTGGCATCTCGGACATCTTTCCTTTGACTGACTGGGTCCAAAATTCGATACATATTTAAAATTTTGGTTGAAAAAGCAAACAAAAAATTTCATTTATCTCATTAATGAACACGAATGGCGAATTTCATTTCATCTATCACACACATCATTTTCATTTAAATGGTTGCGTATTTGAGTAAATACGATCATATGTACACGAATAAACAGATATTTAAAGGATTTCGTTCAAAATTCTGACACACACACCTATAATTCTGGATACAAAACTATGCACCGAATTTTATTCTTCCATCTTGTGGCGTTTATGAGTTATAGTTAGGGTTACTATAATTACTTTCCCGTAAACGAAGTATACAAAGAGAAAGTATTGTAATTGTCAAAAAATTCGAACTCCAGATTTTGACGAATCTCCACGTTTCAGAACTCCCCGAGTCCGAAAAACACAATTTTGGAATTATGTCTGTCTGTGTGTTTGTCTGTGAACACAATAACTCGAGAACTATTAGAGCTACAGGGATGAAATTTGGTATGTGATCTTTACACACAATTTGTAGGTTTCTATCAAATTTTCGACAAAATCCGTCGACGGGAAGTCTGTCTGTCCGCGGTCATGTGAACACTATAACTCAAAAACTTGAATAACTAAATGGATAAAATTTGGTACACAGTTTTATCATGAATGTAGGTGCATATCAAAGTTTGGACCAAATCCGTCGAAGGGTTGATGAACTGTCGGACTGTATAATCACATACTTGTAAAAATTATATCTCCTAAACCCTTCGGCTTAGACGAATAAAAATTGGTATGACCGTTGCTAACATTAATTAAAGATCTGTGCCCAAATTTCGTTTCAATCGGTTAAAAAAAAGGCGTTCAAATTGCATATTCAATTTTTTTAAATCCGATTCTTCATGCGCATGCGTACTGGTAGCAATCTCTGTGCACGCGGAAGGATTGCGTCACTTTGTCCTTGAGCCGGCAAGAGTGAAAATCGGTACGCATCTCTTTGAATATGATTCTTCACCTAAATATTTTACAATCGCTATAATCTACAATGAAAAATCTTCCGATAGTCATTGGATTCTGGGTTACAGTAGGTTCGAATTTTTTTTATCCACGCGGGGGGGGGGCCCCAACCGCACCTTTTTGGGGAAGTATACGAGAAAGTTTAGGGGAGACCACTCCCCTGTAGTGAATTTTCTTTCATCGGCGAAATGATGTCATTTGTTTCGAATACGTTAGGTTCTCCAAATTACAACCAAATTTCTCTCTCGTCTCATTCAGTGGCGTAAATTCGGACGTATGGTAACCCTAGTTATAGTATTCACATGCACAGGGATGGATAGCTAGACTTCCAGTGGAGGGATTTCCTCCAAAACTTGATAAAAATCTGCAATTTTAGTGTGAAGACCGCATATCAAATTCACCCATCTAGTTCGTTGGGTTTTATGAGATTCGGAGAGGTTTGAAACGTGAAGAGCCATCAAAATCTAGAGGTCGAATTTTTTGCGATACTTTCTCTTTTCTCGCTTCGTGTATGAGAAAGTACGAGGGTAAGTCATTAAGTAAGTCACAAAAGATAAGAAAAAAAAATAATAATTTACCATGATAATCACTTGGAAAGAATTTTATTTTTCAATATTATCTCCACCAATGTTGGTGCACTTATCCCATCGTTTTATCGGCGCCCCAATTCCAGCTGCATAAAATTCTTTGCGTTGCTGTCTCATCCACAGTACGACTTCGTGTTGAACGTCGTCGTCATCTCATCATCAGATGAAAATCGCTTGGGGCTAAGTCTGGGCTGTAAGGTGGATGCTGTAGCACTGACCAACCAGACTTAGCCCCAAGCCATTTTCATCTGTTTGGTCCACTAAAACAACATCTTGGAGGCAAACACTTTGCAGATGATGACGACGTTCAACACGAAGTCCTCTGTGGACGAGACAGCAATCCAAAGACTTTTATGCAGCTGGAATTGGGGCGCTGATGAAAAGATGGGATAAGTGCATCAACATTGGTGGAGATTATGTTGAAAAATTGTTCCCAAGTGATTATCATGGTAAATTATTTTTTTATCTTTTGTGACTTACTCTCGCATAATGATGTTGAAACGTAAAGAGAGTCGTTGAAAGGAGTGAAAAATGCTCATTCTAAAATAGTTTAAATGAGAAAAATAGCCGCGTGGCGCTCAGTTTTCCACAAGGATGA
>BGPR01013638.1:0-28814 GCA_013235015.1 Araneus ventricosus | reverse complement strand
TGGGATAAGTACATCAACATTGGTGGAGATTATGTTGAAAAATAAAACTGTTTACAAGTGATTAACATGGTAAATTATTTTTTTCTTATATTTTGTGACTTACTCTCGTATAATGATGTTGAAACGTAAAGAGAGACGGGAAAGGAGTGAAAAACGATCATTCTAAAGTAGTTTAAATAAGAAAAATAACCTCGTGGCGTTCAGTTTTCCACAAGGATGAACATGGGGGGGGGGCCCCCGAAAGCTGGCTCAGAAATGATTCTTTCTGCGAAACGAGCCAATATTTGAAATTCTTTCTAAGGCATATACAATATGGGACAGGTATTCAAAATTAGTTTTCGAGTTCAATCCAAATAATGAACTTTTGCTAGAGAAAGTAAAATAAAAACTGAGAGCGGATCAATATCCTCCAAAATCGGTTTCCGTCACGAGAGGACGATTGACAAGAAAATGTGCAAAAAACATTACTCGAAATGCCTAATTTGGCTAAATCAAATCTTATTTTCTTAAATATCGCGGATTCCCGATACTATGACTCTGGTGAATGACCGCCAAAATGAAAGTCACATTGAGTGATGCTTTAAATTAAGCCATCTATTTCGGCAATAAAATAGAGTTAATATAAGATGGTCCTCTGATGAGTAACCATTTTCAACGAAAATAGGCACAGCACATACTACTATACTGAGGTCTGTCCAAAAGACACCATTCAGAGTGGCGTAGTGAGGATAGGTGGCTCTTGGGGCAGGTTTTATTTTTCGCCTCCAGTCCCCAATAGTCTCGAGGTATGGCATCATATTTGACTTTAAAAAAATGACGTAAAAGCACTAAAGATTCGTCTTCTCGCCGTCCAGGGTAATTGTACCCCCTTTATAAGAGTTGCCACGCAACTGACCATTCATTTACATTTTCATCTTAAATATACCCACACAAATGTTTACCCTAAAATATACTTTTATTAATAGTCAGGCACAGATGAGTTTGACAAGACGGGAAATGCTAAGCTTTGTATCACTATCCCCTAAGTCTCGCGCCCTTGATATTCACGTGCATCTATTATCGCATTTTTACGCTTATAAACTAAAATTCAATCATTCATTAGCTTTATAATTTGACACAAAACTTGCGTAGAATCCATAAGCATCTCAAGTATTCGATACCTTCTTAGATGAATGAAACGACAATTTGACACAAAACTTACGTTGAACCCATAAGCAGCTCAAGTGTTCTAGGCCTTCTGAGGTGAATGAAAACGACAGCCCCTTTCCGAAACAGGAGGGGTCATCTTATTAGATAGCAAAAAAAAAATGCGAGACTAAAGGGGTTAAACAATATTCCTTATGAATTTAAACGCAGTTCATATATTTGAACAGAACATAGTTTTAAACCTGAATAAGGGACAACTTGTTGAATAAAACTAGATATTTAAAACGAAACTTATTCATTTAATTTCACAGAATTCTTTCTAAATCATTAAGATGCGCATAAACACGCATTACTCCATTCTCTTTAACAATGAAGGGATTTCTCATAACTTTGTTCAGGATTTGAATTGTCAGTGCGTGCATTTTGCGTTCCATGAACTATTTTGCAATCTCAAACCTCATCCTAGTTGAAAGTTCCTTAATCCCGTAGTAACTTTAGAAAATGATGGAAATACCAAAGTCTAAAAATACCTTCAGCAAATTTAGCAGCATGCAATTTTTTATTTTATTTTATTGTCGTTCTATACTGTTTCCAGAAATCTATAATGCTTCATACTTCGAATGTAATATCCAGCCTTAGTTAGCACGAAGAAGCATTTTTATGTCATACAACGCCAATCTAAAACTGAGACATACCTAAATCTGACCAGTAAACATGCTGTTATCACTTTAAACGCAGCTAAAAAAGTGCTGAATGCCGTAAAAACTACTACTGTAAAGTGCATGAATTATGCTTTTAATTTGTTCCTTCCGGTATACGAAGTATAGACAAAGAAGAAATGTGCAAGAACCCTCATCATTTAGTTTCTCTTGGATTGTACAGAAATTCATCGGGCTGCAATGCCGATATCTTTCTGAATATTAACGATATTGAACTGGAATTTTTTTTATAAGTTGCCCTATATATCTGGCTTGAAGTTATGAAAGAAAATTCCGCTACGTTCACACATGCGCAGTAAAAAATCATTTACTAGCAATATTCATATTTCCTGTAATATTCAAATTAGTTTATTCAAATTTTAATGCAAAGCTTCTTGTACACATTACCAAATATTCTGTAAGTTTCGTACAATTTCGTTGAAAACTCTGCATGTTATAAGCAAAAAACATGCGGAAAAATCAGGGATTTTTTAAAGAAACCTTTATATCTTTCACGAATATGCTTACTATTTTTACGAAAATGCATGTAAACATTATGCACATCAAACAAAACCACTGAAGAAATTTTCAACTCATTATCAGCTTTGTTTGAAACGGAGTGGGCCGAAATAATTTTCATCTTCATCAATTTGTGGAGGGTCCCCTAAATGTTCTAGTGATCGAATCTTCACTGTAAAATGTGAGTTCCGACGAGCATGTTCCACGATTCTCCGCAACTGATTGCGAACCATTTTATTCCTATTAAGTCCAAATTTTTAGAAATCTTTTTAAAAAATTGTCCTCAGCATTTGTCCACCAGTGTACGCATACCGTACGTTTAAGCTCACGTCCGCATCTTCAAAATGGCCGGATTTACGCTAGTGAATGAAGCAAGAGAAGACTTTGGCAGTAATAGAGAAAATCTGACGTATTCGAAAAGCTGACGTCATTCCGTCAATGAAAGAAAATTCACTGTTCACATACGTTGATGATGAAAAGGTTTACGAACTTCCTCATTCAGGCACCAGTTCAAATTAATTCTTTTTTAATTCTGTTTTTCATTAATATAATTTTGAATTACCAAACATTAATAAAAATTGTAATTTCACGTCTTAAATTTTTTCTCAACTTCCTCAAATTCTATGCTAGAGTTTTGAAAGAGGGTCGCTTATACTATACTTTAAGCCCCATGACTCTTCAATCCCCGTGTCCATGTCTAAAAAATTTATGGTAATCCTATGCACACGTAATATGACCATATGTCCCGTTTTCAAAGAGAGCAACCCACGATAACAATTTCAAACAAGAAGCCACAAAAATTCCTACGGTATCGTTGAGCAGCCCGGTGATGACGGAGCATGCGCCGTACGTGTCATACATATATAAGTTGGTCAGAAGCCTCCTATCTCGCACTTAGTTCTAACTTGATTACACCGCATGAAGTGACAGAATGAAACACTGGGAATATTTTAAGCGAAAGTCGTTGGGTGGAACTGTTCAAACACTTTCACGCCAATAATTTAAATCATACAAGCTTTCGTGTAATTACTGAATATATTCTATGTCTGCCCGGCACAAATGCATCCGTAGAAAGGGTATTTTTTCTTATGAATAAGTTGTGGACGAGCTAGAAAGCAGCTGCAAGTCGCAATTTACAAAGCAACGTTGATTACCAAAGTTAATTTTAAGAAATCTTACCAAAAAAATCTACACCAAATATACAGAAGGAAATATGTATTCTTCAGAAAAACGCAACATCAGATTAATTACTTATTTTCATGTGTTTATTCCTGATCTTTTCATTAATAAATAAAAACTGAAGAAATACGCGTTTTCTTGAATTCCCATACTACCCAAAAATTAAAAAATGTCCCGTTCTAAGGGGGAAAATAAATGGTCACTTATGCATAGGCCACCTCATTGGAAAGCTTTCATCAGTTGCATTATCTTACGCCCTCTTTCATCCTCATAACTCCGAAACTTATGAAATTAGGGAAGGAAATAGTAAGGAATAAGTCTTTTCCCCGAATCTCAGAACAAAAGGAATCTACCTTGCCTTCCGTTGGTTCACCGACAGGAATATTTTGAAATTATGAAAGAGAGATTCGGGGAAAAGATTTATTCCTTGCTATTTCCTTCCCTAATTTCATACGTTTTGGAGTTATGAGGATGAAAGAGGGCGTAAGATAATGCAACTGATGAAAGCTTTCCAATGAGGTGGCCTACGCATAAAGGGACCATTTATTTTTTCCCTCAAAACGGGACATTTTTGTTTTTATTCCTTTCAAAAACAAAACGGGTTAGAAGGACGAAATTTGCTGCGTGATGTTGACACTAAAATAGTAGTTTTCTATCAAATTTTTGACGACATCCGCCTGCCCGTGAACACGACACTTCAAAAATGCAACAAGCACGATGGATGAAATTTTACATATACAGTAGAATTCCGGAAATCCGAACACCTTTTTTTAATTACTGAAAAAATTTACTGAAAAATGACGGAAAATTAACAATTACGAATCAGAAACAAAGCTAATGCTTATTCCTAACTTAAAAGTATTCGAATTTGTCTTTAAGAATGAATAGAGCACCTTAATGAGTAGAAACACACCCAGATATCTTCATTTTACCCTCAACTTGTTTGCCACTGTACCCGAGCGAATCGCAGCATGCTCTTTCCGTACGCCTTCACAAAGCACCCAGAGTCAAAACACTCCTGCATTTGGTATATCGAGAGTATTTACCGAAGTCCCCGGAATCCGAACAGAGGTCAGCCCCAATGAGTTCAGATTCCCGGGGTTCTACTGTATTTTTATCGAATTAGCCATGCCAACCAGTGGCGGTTTTCCGCACAGGTGCTAGAGGTGCTCGCCTCGTGCCTTCAATTCCTGAGGGGCCTCAAAATCTCTTCAACGTACATCGCAGTGCTAAAGGCAAGGTTAAGTTACAAGTTTGGGTAGAGGGAGGGGCCTCAAAACAGTTTTGTGCCTGTGGCCTTATACTGTCAAAATCCGCCACTGATGTCAACTTGACTTGGCTGCCTTTAGGTCTGTTTATTTGTGGGTTTTTGAATGCAATAACCAAGAAACTTACCAAGCTGAATAAATGAAGTTCCGTACATGGTCTTGGCAGCACAAATGCAAGTTTGCGTCAAATTTTGAATCCTATCGGTCAAAGGGAAAAGGTCGGCGAATATTCGATTTTCTTCACTGTACTACGACTCCTAACACAAACTGCGCCATATTGTTTAGGTATACAACAGAGTTGAACACTCCCGCTGATCTAAAGACTTCTTCTTTGAAACAGTGGAAAAGACAGAGGAATGACGCTGTCATTTTCACACTTGCAAACTGCAAAATTTTTTGAGATGAATGATTTAACGGGGCTTTCCACTGCATTTTACAGAGGTATCATTCCAGGCAAGAAGACCAAATGCAGTAAAATGTCCGCTAAAGGAAATACACTTTTACGTTTCCTGCTCCTCAGTACGAAACTCGGAATGGTGAATACTGAACTTTGCATAGTGTATTATTTCAAACTAGAAAATCACCCGTCATGGTATGCAAATTGCCTCTTCATTCGAGAGATTTCCCGTCAAATCTGACGTGTTTAAATAGATATATATGCGAGAGAAATGTTTAAAATTGATTGAAAACAAATAAAAGGAACATATGCTTTATGACAGGATTTTTTTTTATTTACATATTATTTACAATTCTTTGTAAAGCACTTCTCTGCTTGTCAAACGTTGCCAAAAAATATTATCAAATTATATCATCACGATTGCAATCAATAATGAGATGCTTCGTGGCGTCCAAACTATATCACGCGCATGATATACCACTGACGTAATTTACTACTTTCTATTAAAAAACGGAAATTAATTTGCAATATTTGATTAATATAATTTAAAATTTCTCGGGAACTACTGATCATAGCGAGATATATTTTATATCAATCGACAGCAAATTTGATTTCACTATTTTAGAGCTATTCAATTTGAAATTATAATGACAATTACTCTTTTAAATTTAAAATAACTGAAATTTAGGTTCTCTAACAAATAATACTGTTTAACGTCTCGCAGTGCTATGGCCGAATTTAATTGTTGGTGACGTCAGAGCGTTACCGGATCAGTGAGAGACAGATCTGGGCTAAAATATTAGTAATTTATTTTATTTAATTTCTAACAAGATTTGCAGATACAAACCTGTTGGATTTCCTCTTAACGAGTAAGATAATCCTCCCATTTTTGGGAGGATTTAACAACCTAAAAAGAAGTATTACACAACCAAGAACTCTGTTCAGCTTTCTAAGAGTGTCTTGAGAAGAGAAATTTAACTAAAATACAAAACAGCACTTCAACTTAAGTATTCATGGGCCTTTGATTTGGGCACAATTTTAAGCTTTGAACTGCAGAATCCTGAAGCCTCGTTACACAGGATAAAATTTTACAAAATTTAACCAATGAATTCCAGATTCCTTGTTGCTTCTACAAACTGAATGCACAAAAATTCAATTTTGTTATAGAACTTCCTTGTCTTCAAGATTATGCTGAAATCTGCAGGTACAGGTTCCAATGAATTAGAATCCTTGGAACAAATTTTATTGGGCCCACTTTAACCACATTACAGTGCGTATTCGGTTAGGCATCAACTCTACAAAATGCTGGAGTGCATTTTAAAGTCCAAAGAATACTAGACGTTGGCCAAACAATGCTTAAGGGCTTTTAAACTTGATGGCACAGGGGATTGCTATAAGAAGGATGTGTCTTTCCAACATCTCCAAAAGGTTCCCTACAGGGTTCATATCTGGACTTTGTATGGACAGGTAAGATGTTGGAACTCATGGAACCACTATTGAATAGTTCCTGCGCGATGGTTCATCCACGAAAGATCTAGTCACACGCGGGGAAAAAATGCAGCACTTTAGGACGGACTTGATGGAAAGGACTTTCTTATGATCCTTAGATGACCATTTACGTTCCAGAAACAACAGGGAACCATTGACGAACAAGTAAAACAAGCCGCTCACCCACCAGTACCTTGGTGGAACTCGAGGTGGAACTTTTACATAATTTTACCCCGTCGCTACAGCTCCGTAAAGTTCTGCATGAAACAGGCAACAATATCTTTACCCAATCTTCTCTATTAAAATTCGAAGGTAAACACACGTACGTATGTGAGGCTATCTTCTCACGAACCGCTGAACTGTGACGAAAGTACCAAAAGATGGGAAATAATCAAAGGAATGCATTTTGGTCAGTTAAATTCCGAAATTACAATTAGTTAATAAGATATTTATTAAAAACGACAAAATGAATGAATATATCACGCTGCCATCTATAGGGAAGACTCCGAAGCAAGAAAAAAATAGGTCACTTGGGCCATTTTCTTCAACAGGAATATGATTTAGGGACAAGTTTTCTGTTTTATTTATTCACATTAAAATGCGGTGACTACGTAATTCCGGTGCAATGCTAACTCAATGATATCTTCAAAGCGGAAGTCCAAAAGCCATGCACATAAAGTCAAGGTTTTTTAATGTATATAAACAAAAAAGAAAATTCGTCCATTAGAAAACACCAGCATTTTCTTTCAACTCGTGCTTACTTTTACTTTCGAAGTTATTGAATAAATCAGCGGCTAACGGTTTATCATTTCTATTACTACATCTGGTCTGGTATCATGCGGCCAGCTGTCTTTTATACGAATTATCAAAAATAAAAGAATATGTACATTAATAATTCATTAGGTAAGCTTGATTCAACAAGGGGGTAAAGTATCGATGCGGAGGCGTCACTATTTCCTGTTTTGATGACAATCTTTGCAATCTTAACGTCGTATTCTAAGGTTTTATTTATTTCTTTTTTAGTGAGCTTCCTAGTTCTGATTTATCTGAAAAAAAAAAAATCGTTTTCTTTGTTGGGGAGGGCTATATTTTAATTTTGCACCATTCAGCACGGCACTGATTTTATTAATATATTTTTTTCAGTCCAGCAGGGTAGGACAGTAGCAGTATTCATGTAATTGTAACACCTCGGGTCCGGGCTTACTAAGTCCGGGGGCCCCTGGCATTTTGCCAGTTGCGTCAGTCCTCCGCTGTTTACCAGTTTGTTTTGGCGCTGAATAACATGAATTAACTAATGAGATAACCATGCAATAAATTTTTGAATAGTGCCATGAATTAACGATCAGTCATAAGTCAACTATTTTGTACATTAATTTAGTGAGAAGCCACGAATGAAAATTGAAGCTGTTCTGCTCCAGCAGCTACTTACCCATTAAATGGAGTAAATAAATAGGATATACAAGGTTTCTGAGAATTGTGGGACACATTTCAAAATTTAATTTTAAAAAATTAATAATGTTACAACCATGGGCTTTTTTTAAATGAGAGCAGATAGGAAACGCGCCGTTACGGTGATTTAGGTGGCCGTAAATTATTGAAAATCTCCCATTTTTGAGAGCCATTATCTGCGAAACTATTAAAGCGAGAAGAAAAATAAAGCACGCATTTGTAGGGAATTTTACGCTCTTTAATTTGTTGATCTGTAATGTGAAAACTCAATATTTTTTGAGATATTCAAGAAAAACTAAAAAGGGAACAAGAAAACGCGCATCGGCTTCTGCCTATCGATAGGAATAGTACGGAACTCTCTTGCTGTAGCAAATTTAGATCGCCGTAACGCCGCGTTACCTATCTGAAAAAGAAAAAAAAATTATTTGCTCTCTCTTTAAAAAAAATCATAGTTGTAATATTGGTAGGATTTTTATTTTATTAATTTTTGAAATGGGTCCCACAATTCTTGGACAACCTGTACTTGAAGAAAGCCTCATTCAACAAGCATATATATATATATATATATAATTATCTATCTTGCAGTTTATACAGAAACAAAAATTTCGAACACTGATTCGTTAATTACTCATATTCATAGGCAGATACTGAAAAACAACACTATAATCCACTCCCATTATAGGGGCAGTTCAAAAGATCCATCGTTCCTAACTTCCAACTCTTACTCATGGTAGTTTTAAAATGGTTGATACTAACTAATTATTTTAACTACACACACATGAACAATAGCTATGTAATATTTTCCTCGGTTTTAAGCTGTCTATAAATTGTTTACAAGAATTAAGAACGTCATTATCTTATAATCTAAAAACACAAGAATTCATTCCATTTAAGACTTCAGCATTTGGCTGATTCACTAAATCCAAACTTTCCTATTTTAAAAGGAATGCAAATTTTCAATACATATCAAATGAAATTTTTAAAAAAACACTTCTTCATTCAATGAGCTTGAATTGAAAAGCATATTTTTTAATAGTTTAAAGTGATGCAAAAATCTATTTTGTTTGCTAAAATTTTCAAAAGTTATCAAGGAAAAATGACAAAGTTCCTCTTAATTCTTATTTGATAAAAATTCTAATCAAAATTTTGAAAAAAAAATCGCTTTGAGGTGCACATTCCCATGTTTGTGCAAAATTTGGTTGCTCTAGGTCGAACCATCTGCCTTGTAGAGAGCCAACAAACACAGAGACATACATTCACTTTAATTATTAGTAGAGATAAGTAAACAACTATGTTATTTGTTTAATTATTTTTTGGGGGAAAGGGGGAATCATCAGAACTAATTAATGAAATCCTTACAATAAAAAATTTCTATGATACCAAATAAATTCTTATAAAAATTTATGGCAATCCAGGATCACTACCAATCACCCTCTATATTATGAGTACAATCCTGAATAACAGCCCTATTCCTTTAGTACCAACACTCAAGCTTGGAAATGACTGGAACCCCTCAAATAGAATCGAACCATATTATGAAGTAAAATCCACTTATTTTTAACAATCTGAATCAAGTTAAACAAATGTAAAGAAAAATTACATTTGAAAAATTTTAAAATTAGCATTTCATTGAGTTTATTTATTTATGTATTTTTTTTTAAAGCAGATTCCACTAACATTTCAGTTCACACATCAAACCATATTTATTCTTTTTATTTTCATCTGAGTAAGAAGAATTTTGTTTATTTCTAATCGATACTCAGAATATCAAATCAAATCTGGTAACTCAAATTAAAAAGACAACTCTTCTAATAAGGGAAATTCTAGTTGGTTAAATTTCGAGAATACTGATTCGTAACATTAAAAAAAAATAATTTGACTCTATAAGGTCCATTACATGTATGTAACTATCTCTGTGAAACTTGATTTCTATCCCTATCATTTTTGGAAATGACGTGGAGTTTAAGTAAATCTTCATTAAGCCTGTCAGAGCAGGGCAGAGGCAGGCATGCCAAGAAGGGAGGGCAAGATGGACAAAATCCCCAGGATAAAGAAAATTAACTTTTTATTTCCAAGAGCACTTTACTTTTATCCATGACAAATGGGGTCTGGAATTATTTTCTCTGAATAGAAAACCTGCATATTCTCATTATATTAACTGAAATTATCTCAGGTTGCTAGAAGTCAGATTTTTGCATTCGCAAGGGAAGCCCGCATGTCAGTGCAGAGGACCTGCATGCTAGTTAGTACTTTGCCCTGGGATCCAGCTGGGCAGCCCAGTTCAGGGTAACCACAATTTTTATATTTAGATGTGTCCATCTTCATGTTACTGCAAGGAATTATCACTATTTAAATCTTCTTCATAAGATTCTGATAAATGGAATATAGGATTCTGATGTCTGCTCCTGAAGATGATGAAAAGTCTTTGTCCAACTCTGTCAAGATATACTTGTTCAAAAAAAAAATTTTTAACACCATAATCTCATAATGCAACAGAAAAGGTAGAGAAACCAGAAGGACACGGAGTTCCCTAAAACTTTCTCAAAACTTTCTCGTATCCACCCTAACATGGGTGTGTGTGGGGGGAAATATAAATCAATCATCAACAACATGTGCCATTCCACAATACTTTTTCTTCTTCTTCGTTAAGAGCGCAACAACCTGTTGCAGGTCTTAGCTGCCTCGACAGCATGCTTCTTCCAGCTCAGACAATCCAAAGCAACTCTTTGCCAGTTTTTTATTTTCAAAATTTTGAAGCCATTTTCTGTATCGTCCAGCCATCTTGTTGAAGGTCTGCCCCGGGCACGGGTGCCTCCGGGGTTCTTGAAAGTGTGCAATCTAGTCGGGTTATTTTCGGAGGTTCTCCAGACATGGCCGAGCCATCTCAGTCTGTTACTTCGGATGATTTGTGTAACTTGAGGTTCTTTGTAAAGTCTATAAAGTTCAAAATTATATCTGGTTTGCCAGCACCCTTGTTCTTGTACAGGCCCAAATATAGTTCTTAACACTTTCCGTTCAAAAGTTTCCAAAGCTTGCTGGACGTCTACGTTTAATGTCCAGGTTTAGCTAGCATACAACAGCACAGGCAATATAAGTGTCTTGTATAATCTCATTTTAGTTATTCGGCTAACAAGCCTGGATCTTAATTGTTTTGTTTTTTTAATCCAAAGAAACATTTGTTTTATTCTGTTGTTAAATTTCCCAACACAGGTGGGGTAAATGCATAAATCGGTTGCGCCTTTTTTTGCATCACAGAATGGCGAAGAAACCGAACATTCAATTTGAATGCCTTTTTTTCAACATTAGGCACGAATCTACAATTAATGTTAGCAGACCTCACACCAGTCAACGCGCTGATAAATTTGGTCTAAACTTTGATACGGACCTACATTCCTGTAGATCAAACTGTGAAACAAATTTTATAAATCTAGCTACTTAAGTTTTTGAGCTATTGTGTTCACATGAAGATGGACAGACAGACTTCCCATGGACAGACAGTTGAAAATTTGATAGAAACCTACAAATTATGTGTTAAGAGCAAACACCAAATTTCATCCCTCTAGCTCTAACATTATTCAAGTTATCGTGTTCAGAGACCCAAGACAGACATAATTCTAAAATTGTGTTTTTTGGACTAAGGGAGGTCTGAAAATGTGGAGATTCGTCAAAATCTCGAGTCCGAATCTTTTAATGATTACAATACTTTCTCTTTGTATACTTCATGTAAGAGAAAGCATGACCTTCTTAAGCATACCCTGTGTGACAACTATAGATATTTATTGTACCCACACTATAACATCCCTCTCCCTTATTCTAAGATATGGATATGCCACAGGCAAACCAAAGGAAATTTATTGCATTTCAAAGCAGTGGGTGTCATTATACAGCAATCAACAAATTACAGAGAAGGTATTTTGTAAAGACATATGCATCTGCCAAGGGCAGTTTAGGGGTTAAAAGAAGTTATCAATGAAAGGATTCGTTTCATGTACATATCGTGCACAGAATTTCTTGGGACAATTATTAAGTTAAAGATCTGAACAAGAGCTTCTTCCAACCATTATTTAACATAAACACATTTTACACACATCACTCTCATGATAGAACTATGTGGCCATTAGCAAAATCTCCAGTAGTATACATATATGTGTATAAATTGTTAAAATGGATTTATTTTAACATTCATTTAATTAACCTTATTTTAACAATTACCTTTTAGCTTGCACACTAGAGAAAAACTCAAAAATTTTATTCTAGGGGAATCTAGATCTAAAAACAGGAAAATGTTTTATCTTCTTTTTGAAGTACAGTAGAACCCAGGAAATCTGAACACCAGTAATCTGAAATTCCGGATAATCCGAACACCTTTTTTTAATTTTCAGAATAATTTTTAGTAAAAAATGAATAAAAAATAACAATTACAAATCAGAAACAAAGCTAAAATTTATTCCTAACTTAAAAGAAGCATTTGAAGTGGCCTTTAAGAATGAATAAATCATCTTAATTAGTAGAACTAAACTCAGATATCTTCTTTTTACCCTCAACTTGTTTGCCACTGTACCGTGCGAATTGCCGCGTGCTCTTTCCGTACACTTTCACAGAGCACTCAGAGTTAGTACTCTATTGCATTTGGTACATCAAGAGTATTTTACTGAATTTCCCGAATAATCCGAACAGAGGTCAGCCCCAATTAATTCAGATTACCGGGGTTCTACTGTATTCTGAAGTTAAGATTTGAGGTTTCATTCGACCACCCATGGAGTTACAATTCCTGTTTTCCTTAACTCACCCATTTTTTGAACATTAAGGGTAACTTTGGGCCCAAATAGTTAGACAACTATTCCTTATTCTATTGGATTTTCTAACAAAAAAATCTGCTTTTAGTTTTTGAATATTTTTTGGTGCATATAAGTTGTATTTCAGATATTAAAAGCTACTTTCAACAATAATAAATAAAATTTAATTTGTCTACATTTTCCCCTTACATTTTGCTATATTCAATCCTTTTTCTACCCATGCCATTCATACAAAACTTATTATAGTCAAACCTCTATATATCCAACTTGAAGGTTCACGGAAAAAAATTTTAATACACAGAAATACATATTGTAAATGTTTTAACACTTTCTTTCTAAAAACAAGTGCATAGTTAATTTCTTAGGATCAATGAACATTTAAAAAATTAAAATATCAGAAAAATATAAAAAATGCAATTTCCAAATTTGCTTACAAATTTCTGAAAAACAAATATTTGTAAACAAAAAATGAATGTTTTTGGACAAAATAGTTCCTAATATCATTTTGGACACAATCTTTCAACAAAGTCATTTCAAAATAATGTCCGCTTTTATTCAGAGAGACAAAAATTTCAGCAGGAACGTTAAGATATAAATTTCAGTCTATATCAGAAGGGTTGGAATGCTTCTATTATTTGTTTTCTAGATGGTTATTCACTTAATTCAACTTCATCATCATCTTTAGGTTCATTTTGATCAAAGCAGTTGTCCAATATGTTCTAACCAGCTGGGTAATCAATCGCAATTAAGTTCTCACCCACAAGTAAAAATGTTCGAATTCAATACCGTTATTTACAGTCATTATGGTATCAAATTATGATTTATTCCTTCTAATATTTATATCAACATATTGAGCAAAATTTTATTTGATAAGCAGGAATTGTTTTTTCTAACTAAAATGCAAGGTTCTTGAAAAAAGTTTGATTTATAGGGAATTTCAATACATGGAAGATTGATATAATATGTGGGTTTGAATGTATACAGAAAATAAATTTCTTTTCTGTGTAAAAACATTGAAATTATTTTTAATACATAGTATTATATACCAATATTTTATAAATATATATACAGTAAAAATTCTCTAAGCCACCACCCCAATAAATGGCCACTTTTGTCTGGCATGGAATTTTTGGCCCATAGACATAATGTTAAAATAACCTCTAGGAACAGCCACCCAATCCCCTCTGAGCAGCCGAGTTGGTTGCCATTCAGTTTCAATCAAATACATTCCTTTCATCTCTCTGACCAAGGATATTTTTATTAAGAAAAAAAAGACAGGAAAGAAAGAATAAAAAATTCATACAATCATAAACAAAGCCAAAAATCAGATCAAAGTGAATCATTCCTTTTGCAGTGTGGAAAAAAAAATGAACTTCAGCCTCTACCAGGCTGTGGCACTCAAGAGTTCAGCTGTGCCTTTCAGGCACTAAGTTGCACTCCGACAAAAAAATATCAGCATGGGCTGCGACCATCAGCAAATGAAACTTTAAGCTCAACATACTTAAACAAAACAGGTTGACATTACTGCCCATTCCTCAGTCCTATGTCCATCTAACCGGTACGGCAACTGCAATGGTTGCAGGAACAGGGTCATGGGGCGCATCCTGCCCATCCCTCAACAACAGGGGTGTCAAACTCAAAACTTTTTTACAGAAACATAGATTCATTTAGAAAACACAATATAAAAAAATAACAAGGACAATTGTAGAGTTAATGATCTCTTCCGCACTCCTGGCATCACTTTTCTACTACCAACTTTCCTACTTCAAGTGATAGATCGTCCACAGAGATTCATTTCTAAACTGATCCAAGGTGAATGGCAAGAATTCTCGATCTGATAGGAGATTTATTTCCTCTCGCAAGCGAAAATAATTGCCCTGACCAATAAAGACTTCCAAACATTGAGATCATTTCCTATGTCAATTTTCAAATGTTGCCAAATCTGACTGGCAAATATTTCTAAAATTCAGACCTCTCAGTTTCACTGAATTTTGCCTTCAAATACAAATAGTACTAGATCTCCATTACCTCCACTTGCTTGTTTTGTGTATTAATATTTTATTATCGGCTACTAAAATATTGGTCGCCATTGGTGCGGGAAAAGATACTTCGAAGTAAAATGAGTAGTAATCGGTAACTAGAGAATGGCATGGTGAATTAATAATTAACTAAAATTAAGATTTTTAAAAATTAAACTACAAATTTTTTTTACTAAAAAATTTGTGCTACATATTGCCATGTTTGCTGGCCCAAGAGTTTGACCCACCTGCTTCACAACTACCAATAAAACGATTTGGGATTTATTTTTCCAATTAAAAAAAAACTACCTCCAAAAAAGCTGGAAG
The DNA here is from genome assembly GCA_013235015.1 of Araneus ventricosus. NCBI lineage: Eukaryota > Metazoa > Arthropoda > Arachnida > Araneae > Araneidae > Araneus > Araneus ventricosus. Next base: position 13,529 of record BGPR01013638.1, on the reverse strand, counting down.
ATCAAATTAAACAAAAATTGTATCTTTTGTTCAAAAAAAAAAATGAATATATTTCAATACAGAACTTTTTTTCTTTAGATTTCTCTTAAAATTTGATCTATCAGAAATAACGGATCAGAATGCATTTAAATGTGTACTTCCAAACATGAAACCCCTTCAAAGCGGCCAATTTCCTTGGAACCAAGGGTGGCCACCACAGAGAGGTTTCACCATAGTTTATATTTTCTGACATACCTTTTAATGTTAAATGAATCTCAAATGCTAGCACATGCACCAGGTAATACGAACCCCACCTCTCAATAAAAATTGCAACATCTTATTTTTCCTATCTCTGCTCCTCTAATCCCTTCCTTCCACAGCAACCAGGAAGGCACAGAAAGTAACAAATGCAGATTTTGAGAAATTTCAGGAATTTTTTAAGAAATAGCAAAATCAAAAAGACTACACACCTGTGCCATTTACTGGTAAGGCAACTGCCACAGTTTACAAGCAAACACAAAAATTCTGATGCATCCGATTCAGCATCCGCACAATCCATAAAAGGATATCCATAATATATTCTTTTAAATCTAAAAAAACATTTTAATGGGAATTCATCTTTCATACACTCAATGTGAAGTATGTCATTGGAAATATACTAAGGTAATCAACCAGCAATATCATTTCATATAATAAAAAAAATATGTAGGAATTTATTAAGCTTTAAAAATTTTTTTCATTAGGCTTTGTAACTCTTATGCTGGATCATAGTTAACTGTGCCATTGCAAATGGATTAATACACTGACCTCTTTTACTTTAAGTTAAACATTATATTAAACCTTCAGAATATGCACTCCTTTATTGAACAAAAACAAGTGGAGGGCCATTTTAACTCCAAATGACAGACTCCTTATATTCTAACAAAAAGAAAAGTTTTCCTTAGTTTACAAATGATTTTTTCCTCCAAATAAATTGAATATGAGATTGGGGTGGCACCAGTGGAGTGTCCTGGGGGGGGGTGGCAGGACCCCGTGTCGGGGATCCTAAGCCCCCGTCGGGCAAAATTTGTACCCTTTCACATAACAGGCTATTCAACTAGTAGATAAATAAAGATCTAGAGAAAATTTGAGAGGGCCATCATTATGCACCTCTCCTTGTACAGCAGGTCGTGCCCCATGTCGGGGCAACCTTGCTGCCCTCCCCCCCAGCAGGCAGACTCTAACGTCACTCCTGTTTCAGATACAAGTGCATTTTTCAAATCCGAACCTTCACCGTTTTCCCTATCCATGGGAGCACTCAAAAGATCTGTCAGTCTTCGCTGTTAGCATTCATATTCTGTCACAGTCATAAACATAACATGACTCTGAAATGCTAGCACACACAAGTTAAATTTGACTCCAGTAAAAAAGAGAACCACGCCAGTTTTGGTATATCTGCACTCCAATCCCCTCACCCAAGATGGCACAAGATGCAAGAAATGCAGGTTTCGAGAAATTCCCAGAAAAAGTTAATGAAAGACAAATCAGTGGCGTAACAAGAGGGTGCCGAGCAGGTATACAGGGCATCTGAGAATTGTGGGACACATTTCAAAAATTAATTTTAAAAAACCTAATAATGTTACAACTATAGTTTACTTTTTTTTTAAATGAGAGAGCAAATAAATTTTTTTTTTTTTTTTATCTCATAAGCAACACAGCATTCTAAATTTGCTACAGCGAGCGAATTCTGTACACAATGGCTACCGATCGACAAAAGCCGATGCGCATTTCCTGGTTTCCTTTTTTAGTTTTTCTGGAATATCTCAAAAAATATTCAGTTTTCACACTACATGTGAATTAACAAATTAAAGAGCGTAAAATTCCCTACAAATATGCACTTTTATTTTTCTTCTAGCTAGCTATAATAGGTATGCAGATAAGGCGTTAAAAAATGGGAGATTTTCAATTTACAGCCACCTAGACCACCATAACTTTTTTTTTACATTTTAAAAAAAAAAAAAAAAAACTTTAAATGCGTTCTCCATTTTTTTAAAAAAAAATGTAGATGTAACATTATTAGGATTTTTTTTATTAATTATTTTAAATGTGTCCCAGAATTCTCGGACACCCTGTAGTTGCCCCAGGTGGCAGTCTTGGGGGCACAGTGGAGATAAAAGACCAGTGTTTATTTCAATTTTTAAAATCAAATATGAATATGTGGTGCAAAATACGCTTGTTAAGCCAGTGATGGTGATTGAGGGGCTAAAAAATCATATTATGTCCAGGTTTCACCCCCTCTACACCTCTGGATATTGACCAGGCTATGGATAGAGAGGGTCCCGTTTTAACCTCCGATGTGCGAGTTTTCTGCATGAATGGAGCAGGGACTGGGTGGCAATGGGCATATGGACAGACTGGGCACCTATCTTAGAGACAATGGAGATAAAATGTAAGTGGGATTTTTTTTTTTTTTTTAGATAAATAATTTATCCTCACTATACCACCGAGACAAACGGGTATGAACAAAAAAACTCCATGAACGTGCTTGCAGGTTAATGCCAAATATGCTGCGGTAAGCAATCAGCAATATCATTTCACACAGAAAGAGAAATATGAAGAATTTACATAAGACAGTTAATTCGGTAGGCTTCACAAATCTAATTCTGGAGCACCAAAATTCAGCTAACTGCGCCACTACAAATGAATTAACATACTGGTCCTTTACTTTAAAACTAATCATTATACGAATATAAATGTAAAGAAAAATTTATATAGGGCAGTTTGGCACAGAGCAGAACAGTTTTAAGCAGTTGGACAATGCCCTATCTACTCAAAAAACACCGAAAGATCCCATCTTTCAATGTTTTTGAAAAACTGAGAGTTATTGATTTATTTTAAGATTTTAACCCCTTAACGGCACTACCCATTGCAGAGCCTATGCATTGATTGCCCTAGTATACATCTTTACTAAACGCTTATTTTTTATAATTTGTTTCCAGCCATAAAACTGTAGTGGCATCCCGCACGAAAAGGTGGTTCGCCTTTCGACCTCATACTGGCCAGTGCATTTGCAGAGAGGGAGAACAGAGAAATAATAATGTTGTAATAAGATTGTTTTGAGGATGTCCCCTACCTTATCAAAATAGACTCATCTGATATCTACCTTCTCCTGAAGGATGAATTACACACCCACTGTTTCAGAATGCTATAAACTAACTTCGAACACGAGTTTGTTTGGGATATGCCCTTGTCTTTAAACAGGAGAAAAAGATGCTACTGTAAGGATGACAGTAAACATCTGAATTTGAAAGATGGCACTGGGAGCGAACTGCATAAGTTTTCAGCCGCAGTCTAAGCATTAATGAAACAATTTCGCAAAACAAAATGAATGAATTCATCACACAAAAATATAACATCTACTATGAGTAACAGATATGATGAAAAGAACAACCGATCATTTCCATTATGTTAATTAAATCATGAAAATTTAAACACGGATAACTCATTTCTCAAGTTCTAAAATGTGTCATATATATGTTTTTCTTCATTTATTAGAATAGAAATTAAAATTCTATTTTATAACATTTTAAATCTTTATCTTTTTTTTTCTCTCTCTCTCTCATTTCAAGAAAATTTTAAGTTTATGCTGCAAATGGACTTTCACAAATAAAAAGATCACTAATATTTTTTTTTTCATTCAGTATCAATACAAGATATGTATTATGTGAATTGGAAACAATACAAGAAAATAACATTACCTCCTTTAAAGTTAACCTTAATTATATCTGGTCCATTACTTAATCCTTCAATGAAAATATCTTGTATATATATTGAGTTTTTTATAGTAAAAATAGTAAACTGCCTGTTCTGGGAAATGACAGACGAGTTTTTACTTTCTCATATACAAAGAGAAAGTATTGTAATCATCAAAAAATTCGAACTCGAGATTTTGACGAATCTCCACGTTTTAGACCTCCCTGAGTCCGAAAAACACAATTTGGGAATTATGTCTGTCTGTGAACACGATAACTCGGAAACTATTAGAGATGAAGGGATGAAATTTGGTATGTAGTCTTTAAACATAATTTGTAGATTTCTATCAAATTTTGGACAAAATCCGTCAGCGGGAAGTCTGTCTGTCTGTATGTCCGCAGTCATGCGAACGCTATAATTCAAAAACTTGAATAGCCAGATAGATAAAATTTCGTACACAGTTTTATCGTCATGAATGTAGGTCCGTATAAGATTTTGGTCCAAATCCATCAAAAGGTTGACTGTCTGTCGGTCTGTATAAGCGCACCTCCAACACGTCCATTATCTCCACACACATGCGTATTAGACGCAATCTTCTGTGCATGATATTTATTGACTCCTGCTGGCGCTTTTTTTTTCATCCGATTCTCCATGCGCATGCGTACTTCGTAGCAATCTGTGCACGCGGAAGGATTGTCCTTGAGCGAAGAAAGAGTAGAAATCGGTATGCATTTAATCGGAACGCATCTCTTCGAATTTGATTTTTTACCTAAATATTTTCTGATAGTCATTGGATCCTGGGCTACAATAGGTTCGAATTTTTTTATCCACGCGGGGGGGGAGGGGAAACAGCACCTTTTTTGAGAAGTATACGAGAAAGTTTAGGGGAGACCACTCCCGCTGGTTATAGTAAAAATAGTAAACTGTCTGTTCTGGGAAATGACAGACTTGGATTAAATTCCAAAATAAATTATTTTAACTTGGGAGTAAATCCAAATGATTTTACATGAAATGCTTACCAGTTAGGACAATCACACTGTTAAATTACAGTACATTGACTATTTCCAGCTAAATCAAGGATATTTTATTAAAATGATGAACAAATAAGCAAAAGAACATAAAAGAGAAGGTGAACCTTAAACACTGGTACACAGATATATTCAGTGGCGGTGATTGGGTGGAAAAAAATAGGGGGGCAAAAAATTTGTAGACCTCTAAAGCAGGACATTCACGAGTAGTCCAATCCATTTTTTTTTTTTTTGGAACACATTGTGACAAAACGTTTCGTCAATGTGTAAACCCGATGGCATAGGAAGAGCAAAAAGTTGGAATTCCAATGAGGTTGGTTTTCCATTCAGCACGTTTGGCCATAAAAATGAAATATGATTCTTCGAGGCGGGCGATAAATCACCCGTGTATATGGGGGGGGCCCTTGTGGAGGGATTTCCGTGGGAGTTGCGCAGTTCGACTAGAGAAATCGGGGAGGGGACGGTGCTGTCTACAAAAAGCGAAATTCCCCCGTGTGGGGGAGGGAGATCAAAGAGGCTGCTAGTGCATTTTGGAGCCTCCGTGAATGATCCACCTAAATCAATCAACTTGAATCGGTGGAAAACAAACTTGTCTTTGGGCCAAATGGAATGGATTATCTAGCTTTTCCGGACACTACTGCTTTTTTATAATTCCCAGTTTTAGCCAGCTAAAATAAAATAAAAATATAATTTTTCCCGCAAAAAGTAGGGGGACGATGCCTCCCCTTGCCGCCACTGGATATATTAACACAAAAATTAACAAATGACCAGATATCTTACCTATTGTGTATGTAGTCACTATTGGCTAACTCTTCCAATTCATCTAAGAAAAAATTTTCAAAGTCAATTTCAATCTCATTGCTCACCGAGCTCTTTCCTTCATTTTCTGCGTCATCACCACTTCCACATTCGAACTCCGTGGTTTCATCTGAAGGAACATATCTCACTACGGATCTTTTCTTCATCTGCAGGAAATCATCTGATGCCGAGCAGCTTTCTACAGGTGGAAAAAAAAAGGGAGGAAATTCTTTAAGATCATCATCAAGCACAAAGAACAAGATTATTACATGAAACTTTAAAATCTCAGGAATTCAACTGTCTAGAAGTTGATACTTTCAATTACGGATATAACGAATAGTTATTTGGCCGAATAGCCAAATATTCGGCCAAACTTCAGACAGAATACCGAATATTCAGTGGCTGAATACCTACTTTTTAAAAACATTTTACTTTTGATGCTAAATAAAATACTGCTCAAATTTTAAATGAAAAAAAAAATGATTTTTTTATTGTTTGCATATTTTAAAAAAACCTTGAAGCATTTTTTGTAATATTCTATCTTAATTACAACAATAAAATGAGAGAAACCCTCTTCATCTTGGACTAGGTAAACAGAAGTAAAAGTCATAATTGCAGAGCATGGCAATGACAAACACAAAAGAAAATACAGTGGATAAATTAAAGTTATTAGAAGCAAATTCCTATATTTATAAAAATGTCTAATAGTTAGGATAGAATGTCGACTTAATTGGTGGGAAAAAAGAAAAAAAAAAAACAGAAAAATTTCCAAGATTTGTAAATTTAGAAAGAAAATATCTTTCAGCTCCTGGAAGCACAGTATATAGTGAGCACTTATTTTCTGAAGCTCGTACACTTATGTACAATGCAACTTAATATTGGGTAAATGTTAGGACATTTTTTTAAATAAATGTACTAAATAGTAATTCTGCAATATTCTTTATTAAATACATTTAAAAGTGCATTTCTAAAAAATTAGTATCTGAATATATTCAGCCAAATATCTGCTTAGTATTCGACCAGCGAATATTTGGCAAAAGGGCCGAAATATAAAACAATAATGCAGAAACTGTTTTGTTCAAGATATCAGCCATAGGCAGAAGATAAATTATTAAATTGGCCAACTCAAAATGTCTTTAAAAATGAAAAGAAGGCCAAAGTTTAACTTCCTTCTTATTCTGAAACTACAGATACACAGTTGGTTACAGAAGGCACTAGAAATCACAAGGCTATTTTCATAATGTGATAAATCATTTCAGTAATTAGAATAAACCATCTCAACCAACAAAACACTTTAACCCTCTGAGCGCCCAATTATTTTGAACTTTTAGCTGTCTGGTTAGAAAGCTTAGTTTTTAAAGTAAATGAATTGATTTTTTTTGTATTTAATTTTATCTCTGAAATATGAAGAAAACTTTATCCGTGATTTTTTAAGAAAATATGCATATAAATACGAGCTATCTGCTTTTGAACTGAACATGAAAAACGTAAAAAGACGTTTGCGCTGCTCAGAGGGTTAAAGAGTAGTAGTATTTTGAGATGTATGCTCGCTGAACTAGCTGCTTTATTTTAGCCATCAAGAGAATAAAATATACTAATCTATGATATAATCATATACTAATCTCGAATATGATGAATATTTTGATAAGAGTAGTAGGTAAAACCACAGTGTACGGTACATCTCTCGCCAAGCTGGCGCCAAATCATGAAAAACTCGCCAAACGTCCGCCCTATTACCACATTTACCATATTACTGTCCACCATTGGTTCATTGCATTCAAGTTTGGCACTGTTCCGTACACATTGGTTGGGCCGAGTAGTGTTTCTCTCTGATAAAGTGAAATAACATTTTCTGCAGATGTAGTGCAGTTAAATAAAAAGTGTACTTTACAACAAAAAATTTTAGTTACCTAATATATAATTAGAAGAAATAATCTTATTTATTAATTTAGTTTTTAAGAAAATGTTTGTTATAAAATATTTTTCCTTTAGTTCCATTAATTTATATTTAACTCAGATTTTCCAGTGGTGATTAAACATTTATAAGTCTGATAACTCAAACTAATTCTCAGTGAATACTGAATTTTCACCCTTAATGATAAAAAAAATGATTAAGAAAAGAAATAAATTGAATAATGGCTAACTAAGAAATAATTAACTAAATAAAATTAAACTTAAGAGATCACAAGATAAAGAAAAATATTTTTAAAAAGTTACTGACCTTCTTTCATTTTTTTCTTTAAAAAAATGTTCACAACTGAATGTACAGATATTGGAAGAGACATTTTAAAGAATATAACAAATCACACACATTTGCTTTCAGAATGGAATGATATATAAAAAAAAATAGTAATAAGAATTAAACTTGTAATATCATCAAACAAATATGATTTTCGTTATAAGAAAAAAACTGATTGGAAGAAATTGCAGGAAATATTCGTCTGCTATTTTTCGAAGAATTATTAAATTTAAAAAAATACTTCGTACTAATAAAATATCCTGTTTTCATTAATGGCACACTAATCCACGAAATTATATCTTTAATTCCAAAATTCGCCAAATGAAAAAATTTATTTGTTCATCAATATTTTCTATGTCCACAGATATTTCACATTCGAAGAACAACCGATTGCATTATCACATAAATCGCTCACATTTAAAGACGAAAACTCACTGAAACTTTAAAAAGTTTACTTTCACAGCATTTTCGTAATCTATAGTTAAAGTAAAGTAATCCACCCACTGAATAGGAAATTATGATCAAAGAACAGTATGAGTTCCATGAACTAAGTAGATAACAAAAGGTGAAGTTCATTCACCAATGCTTACTCTTTCGTCCTTTTTCATTTTCAGTGGAGTCTATTTCCTCCTGGAAAATATCTGCAAGTAAATATGAAAACTTAGAATTCAACCAAATAAATAAAAATCGAAATTCTTTTCCTAATTTTCATCGTTTGAATATATTTTATCGTAGATAACTGATAAGAACTCACCAGCCATATTCTAAACAACAACATTAATGGACGAGGCCACTCATAAAATCAGAAGTGCGGAAATTTTAGAAACAAAACTAATCAGAAACTTCCTGCTTTGAAATTCGAACATTAGTTATTACTTTTCAAAAAATGATTTATCAAACCCCCGGAGTCCTTTTGAACAATTTAAAAATATTCTGTGAGGTATAAGAATTTATAACAATATCCTAATTACGAATTCTAACCATAACAGTAAATAAATAATAGAAACAAGTGGTGCATAACGACCACAAGTGGTTATTAATGCATAATATCTGTAAACAAATATATAAAAACTTGAATCAAATATTTCTTTTTATTTTATTGAAAACTCGAAAGTCATAAAACAAGAAGGTCACTTGCATTTGCCGTTAGTATTAATTGCACGAATGCGCATGCTCGCGTCCCAACTGCGCACCGATTTATATTTAACGGAAAAAATTTGGTATTTCGATTCATCTGAAATAAATTTTAAAATCTAAATAAATAATCATTGTTGGCTTGTCTTTCAAAATAGCTAGAAACAGAACTGTAATAATTCTTCTTCTTACTGTAAAAGGATATGAAAAACGTACAATTTATGGCTAAGTTTTTCGGACGAAAATATTGCTCATAACTGAAGTCTTCATTTAGTTTTAAAATGGGATGATTGAAACTTTTGCGGATCATGATATAGAAAATACTAATCGAAACTTTTGAATAAAATCAGAGGAAACAAATAACACTGAACCCAGATAGCATGTACACTTGCAGCAAGTGCGATTTTTCTTGATATCCCAGGTAGCACACAGTATTTTCTAATATCATAAAATTCGAAAAAGTAATATTGTACAATATTTTTCCCAATATTGAAACAGTGTAAAACGTAAAACTTTTTCAATACTGTACAAACTTTTTTTCATAATATTGGATAATGTCATATAATACTGTATAATATTATACCATATTAAATAATATTGTACTATACTGAATAATATTATATAATATTGCACAATATAACAAGATAGTTAATATTTTAAAAATACATTTTAGAAGCATAAAAAAATAATAACCACTTAATTCCTTAGTGCTGAGCTTCCGGGTAACACTTCGATATTTTTGAACATCTCGACTCACAACGAGCTTTGAACACGAGACCTTTTGCATAGCAAACCGGCAACTTAGCACTGAGCCAGAGAGACTTGCAGTAGAATGCGTAAATGATGATAATAAAATGTAGTTACAGAGTTCGGATCTCTACGAAATTTCAGGTATATTCACAATTAATTCTGAATAGTCTTTTTAATTAAATTATCTTTTATCGTTACAATTTCGAGTTTAAAATGAAATTTGAAGTCAAAGAGGAAGCAATTTTAGCTCTTATATCTAAGCTTTCTAATTAGGCAATAAGGTTTAAAAGTAATTATAATAATATGTTTGAAAGGTTTTAAAATAATTTTGAAATTTATTTATTCCTCTTTCAGTGTATCAAGAGACGCCATTTAATATTAGAGTATTGATTGAAAATCAAATACAAGATTCGCAACAAAAAATCACGTGCATATTTTTACAATGAAAATAACACTCAATTTTTTTCCACAGAACAATAGATAATCCATATGTGAGAGCTGTTTTATGGTTAACTTCATTATCTGAATCCGGCCCGCCTTTTATATACAGTAAAACAAAATGATTGTGTAAACATTATTTTTCAAATGAACATTTTGTAAAATATTTTTTCGAACATATTATTCAATGTTGATTAATGTAGTGTTACGGTATCATTGTGCTGCCATCTGTCGACTGTGAGAATAACTTCACCTTAAAATATTGAATAACACTGATGAATGTAGAAATTAAATATTGTATGCATTGTATTGTATAATATGATATAATATTCAGCATCTTAAAGAATAATCGTTCCAGTGGAGTTTTTTTAAATAAAACCTCCAATCGAGTGATATCCTGCGTTAAAATGAAGATTTTTATAAAAAAAGGCATTGTTTTTATATTATTTGTGAAAATTTATTATCTCGGAAATACATACAATACAATACTTTGTTGCGGTATTCGGTGTCCCTCGGTGTTCATAATATTATATAACATTGTGCAAATATTATATGATATTTCTGTGCTACTGGGGATTAGCTTGACATGACAAACTTGATGCGGCAACTTTGCAGCAAACTTCCTGCAAAGTAACAAAGCATAATCGACCAACCCACTTGCAAAACAAGTTTCCTGTGAAGTTGTTATGACAAACTTCACACCACAATTGCAAAACAAGTTTGCTGCACAGTTGATTATTAGCGAAAATCGCTCTCTCTTTGACTTCAAATCATATTCTCAACTCAAAATTTAAAAAATTAATGAAATCGAGATCGAAAACAGTTTAAAATAAAACGTGTAGATGCACGATCTATTAGCGCAATCAATCATCGCTTATCAGAGTCCCGCTGGCTGAATGGCTAAGGCGACTGGCTATGAAGTGGGTTATAGGGGGTTCGAATCCGAGGTTTGTCTGCGTACTCTGTTTTTAGCTACTGTTTGCAATGAGTTTGACGCGACAAATTTGTGGCAAGTTTCACGCTTGGTGACTAACTCGTTTGCGTTAATTTGCTGCAGTCTTGTTGTGAACTTGCGGTCTTGTCGTGTCAAAATTGTTGCAAGATTGCTGCAAATTTGTTGCGAACTAATATTGCTATATGGGAAAGTGTTGTTGAGAATACTGTTTCTTTGGTTTCCGTTTCAGATTAGATTTGAAGGTTCTTATACATCCCATATGTGAAAATAGTTATAAAACAGTGCACATATCACAATCGTCATTCATCAGAACTTTAGTATTAGAATGACTTTCTATGAGCACGATGTCTCAAACACATAATGAGCTATGTGAACGCGATAACCTAAAAACGCAATAACGTAGATCAATGAAGCCCTCTCTCAGCTTAGGGGGGTACCAGAATAGACCCGCAAGATCCACCGGCACTGAAGGAAATGATATACTGTGAGACCCATTTCTCACAGTATGACACTTCCGGTCGACACCAATTCACTGGCGTCCAAAAGATCCGCCAACGGAGAGAAGAGACAGCCTGTAAAAGCCGTCTGTCTGCACGTCGTCGTCACTGGGGAAATGCTGCTTCGCCAGGAAACTTTTCAGGTGCTGGAACAGATGGTAGTCGCTGGAAGACTTCTTCATGACAACGCTCGCCCTCAAGCGGCTCTGCTCACACCACAACTGCTGAAGCGGTTCCGCTGGGAGGTTTTTAACCATCCCGCCTATAGACCCGATCTTGCCCCCAGCGACTACCATCTGTTCCAGCATCTGAAAAGGTTCCTGACGAAGCAGCATTTCCCCAGTGACGACGACGTGCAGACGGACAGCTGTCGCAGGCTGGCTGGCTGGCTCCATTCTCCGGAGCTGGATCTCTTCGACACCTGAGTACAGAAATTGGTCTCACGTTATGACACGTGCTCCAATACCGTTGGTTCCGGAAATACTTGCAGAGCTATCTTCGTCCATGTTAGAACAAGATGTTAAGAAGCTTCAGCGTATATATAATGCTTTTGTAAAACTGAGATCACAATCTTGTTAACAAGTACAGCGCTCGGCGTCTAACAGCTGCCCAACTCGCAATGCGAACAAGACCCTAAAGAGATTCTCTTCCCCCGTTCTCAGCTCGGTAATTATAGCCTTTCCGACAGGGTTTGTCGTCATATGGAAAATTCCAGTAGAATCTTCATAATTACATTCCTATTAGAGATAGAGCGACAATTCTTGAAAATCCTGGAATCTTCATTTTGTTGTAAAAAGGGTCGCCAAGGTCATGGGTCATTGGCTTCCATCCAGTACGAATTCTTGTAAATCTCTCTTCCCATCCATAAGACAAACAAGGCAGGGAAGCGACATTACATTTTTGTAACAATATTTTTCGTATCCAAGATAGAGAAAGCTCCAGCGTTTTGTATAGCTAAGGCATTTAAATCCAGATTACTCATTTGGTCACAAATACTATAGACCATAAAGAAAGTTTTAGTGAAGATTTTGTGACGTCTAATTAAACAGCTTATTTTAAAATAATTTTCGAAGTTATAATTCAGAGCTGCAGGTTTATCCTTTATAAACTGTTGGTTTCTAGTTATATTACTTAGTACTTTACTGATTTTAATTTTTTTTAAAGTTGTAAACTCTCCTAGGATTTTGCGTAGTATAATATTTTATATAAAAGCTAATTTTTCAATAAAGTGTTTTCATCCCAAGTAACGCCGGGGATATTAGCTAGTAAACAATTTACCATTAAAAACATTAGAGTTTTCCAAATATTAAATGCTGTAAGGAATGCAAATTTTTTAAAAAAAACCCATTCTTTGTCATAGTGACTAACAGGAAAACGGGCATTTCATTTTTAGTAACTGTAAAATTTAAACTGCTATTCCGACGCAAATAATGTTGCCACATTTTAAAAGTGAATTTTGAAGACAGATTGTAATAATATTTCTCTGATGTAAGAAATTGAACAAAAAACTGAAACAAAATTCTCATAATTCAGAGAACTCCAGTTACGAGAACGAGAAAAGAGATTGCAATAAACCTACCAAATGCCTTTAAAAATTAAAAATATTTTAAAAATTAAACTAAATGTAACCCTTTTAAACAAATTCTTAAAAGTTATCAAACCGAAACCTATCTTTGGAAGGAATTATTTTCTGAATTTAAAGAAAGAGCCAAAAATTATTATAATATGTTTCAAAACAATCACCTAAAAGCATTAAAATTTTACTAAATTTTTTAAAAAATAGGAGAACTATTAACATCTTTTAAAAAGCGTCTAAGAAATTCCTTTCAGTTTGTATATATGTGTTAAATTTGGTAGTTCTAAGTGCAGCAATCTGTCCTGTAACCTGCCAACAGACGCGCAAGTTCTTTTAATATTATTAATTTCTCGTATACGAATATACAAAGAGAAAGTATTGTAATCGTCAAAAAATTCGAACT
>BGPR01013637.1:24372-41205 GCA_013235015.1 Araneus ventricosus | reverse complement strand
AAAAGAAGCAGAATCCTAAATTTCATTTTATTGATTAAGAATAATTACAAGATTTAAGAAAGTATTTTCTGTCCCTTTTCTGAAACTCTTGTTTTTTCAATAGACTTGGATTGAAGAAAAGACTAAATTGCTGCAAGCAACTGAAGAACTTGGCAATGATCTTACTGGCATCATGACATTGCAGAGAAGGCTTAGCGGCATGGAACGAGATTTGGCTGCAATTCAAGCCAAGGTGAATACAAAATTCCTTTCTGTATAAAATGTTGCAACTTTATCGTCATTATTTTGTTGGATTTTTTTATAGTGAAAATAATTGAGATAGGTGAAATTAGCATTATTACAGTGGAATATTCACAAGGAGAAATATCGCCTGTTAGTGTTGTATACTATGCATATAAAATAACAGAGTGGCGATAGAACCGGTAAATCAGGGAAAAATCGGGGAATTGTATCTATCTGGTAAAGTTGGGGAAATTTGTAAAAATATCTAAAAATCAGGGAAAATTAACTCGAGTAACAAATAACTATTATTATCTATAAAATTAGTATGTTATGTCTAGCATTATTTGTAATAATAAAGGGAATTTTTTTAAAAAACTTATATTCATTTATAAAAGCATAAGTTTTTGATTAGAGTAATTAATTTCTTATGATTTGTTAAAAAATAAAGATTTGAAGTAATATTTTGGCAATTTCTTTTGTTTAAATCTTTGCTAAAATATATATTATTAGGTGCGTATAATTATACTATTTTTATATTTATGCTGCAACATATTATTCTGGTACTCGTGCAAAGAACACTAATTAGTTATTGAACTGTTTTAGAGTTTTGAGCAAAGATCATAATAACCTTTACTGTTAATCTAATTTAACTTGTGTTACAGAGAGTTGTTTTAATGTTTCTTAGAATTCTTATGCAGTTTTAGAAGCAAAATATTTTGTTAAAATTTCCAGTATTTTTTACATATAAGAAATGTAATATACTGTTTTAATAGATTTTTTTAGGATGTTCATTCCATTTTTTAAAAATTAAATTTCATAAAAATATATTTTTTCATATTAAATAACTTGTAAAAATGCTTTTAAATTATGTATATTGTACACATACAGTGATTCTGAGTAGGGAGAAAGCCAGGAATCTTATATAATTAGTAGCTGTAAATCAGGGAAATGTTCTAAGTTTAGTCAGGGAAATTTTTGTCATAGTTTCTGTAGCCGCGCTGAATAATCAAAATCTGTCGCATTTTATGAAATGCAGTTTCCCAATTTATTTGAATTCCTGTATATGTTCTTGCTATCATTCTTTTCAGAATTAATCCAATTTTAATATGATATTGTTAATTTTTTTTTGCATTTTAAAATTGTAAAAATAGCAGCAAAGTCGTAATTTCATTATTAATTTCATTTCTTCCACTGAATTTGGGAGAGGGATTCCTCTCATGTATTGCAATAGGTATAAAATGAAACATTTTAAAAATTTTATATCAGTTAAATATTAATTGATCATTTTATGAAGTATGTGATGGTTGTATATATTTTTTTAAGAACTTACTTTTATGAAATATAATACCTTTTTATCCTATAATATTGTTGTTTGAAATTAAATAATTTTTTTTTAGTTGGATTCACTGGAACAAGAGGCTGATAAAATACAAGGGGATCATCCCGAGGTAATTTTGATATTTATTAATCCAGAATTAATTTATTTTCTTAAGAATAATACATCAGTCTATTTCTTTGACCTTTAAGGTAATCAAATTGTCGGAAATTTAAACAAAAGTAATTTGAATGAATTTTCCCTTTATCGTACTTTCTAAGTATTGAGGTTAAGTATTAAAATTAAGTATTAAAAGTTTCAGAAATCAAAATAAACAATTATTAATGTAGTTTAATTCATTTTAAAATTGCCCGTTGATCTGTTTACAATTCTCATTGGCCTCAGCTAGCAATATTTTCTTGTTCTTTGTAGATTTTGCTTATTTATTTAAGTCATTTGATTTCAATTTTCAAGCAGTTTTAACACTAATTTTTTAAAAATAATTTTTAATTTTTGAATTCTCTTTCAAGATTTATTTTGTGGTAGTACTTATTCCAAATATGCCAATGTAAATAAATATATGAAATGCTTTAAGCATTAAAAATTTTTTAAGCAATACTTTATTCCATTAGATTTACATATACTTTTGTTTTATAGGAAGCAGAGGCTATTAGAGAAAGAATCACTCAAATTAAGACAGTCTGGGAGCAATTGACACAGCCGGTGAGTTTCAATTTTCTTTTTAACTTCTTATTGATTCTTTTCTTTATGTAAATTGAAATTCACTCATTTTTAATGTAAACTGTGTAATTGGATAGCTCAAGGACCGAGATTCTAAACTTGAAGAAGCTGGTGATCTCCATCGCTTCCTTAGAGATTTGGACCACTTCCAAGCCTGGCTCACCAAAACACAGACTGATGTTGCTTCTGAAGACATTCCATCTAGTCTTTCAGAGGCCGAGAAGCTTCTCAGCCAGCATCAACAAATCCGAGATGAAATTGATAACTACACTGAAGATTATAATAGCATGATGGAGTATGGCGAAAAGGTTACTCAAGATCAAACAGATGCTCAGTATATGTTCTTGAGAGAAGTAAGTAAAGATGCTTCAAGTCTTTGTGTTTCATGGGAATAAGTTACTGGATTATATTCATAAGTTACATTTCAGGTTACAAATTTTTAAACACATTTAACTAAATGAAAACTATTTGAGCCATACCGTATTGCTTGCTTTCAATTCTTGACAATTTAGCAACAGCACGAAGCTTTATCTCATGTTGATGCTTCAGTTGCTAGTATGATTAATTTGAATTTTGGCCACATCATAAAAGTATTGATTAACAAGCTGCGTAAAACCTATGACAAATGCAATGTTTTATAATATTATGCAAATTATTGTAAGTATGGTTTCTTGGAAAGCGAAGAACAAATAAAGAAAAAGAGAGAGTGACCTGCAATATTCTGTTCTCTGGTTTTCATGCTAATTCATTGTATATTTGATTACAATTTAATTTCTTCAGTCAGGAATATGTATTTTGGTGCATTTTTTAAAATGTATTTGGCGTAAACTTGCGTCCTTCCATAGTGGTCTAATGGAGTGTCGGGAAAGGAAAAAGTTATGACGCTTTTCGTGGTAAAGTTAAACGTTTATAGCTCCGTAACCAAATAACATAGAGAGTTGGTTTTAATTTCATTTAACAGAGAAAGGTGGACATTGAAGATTGCAAATAGAATTTGGAATTGTGGTTTAGTCATAGTTGAGTTGCAAAGTTGGTGAAAATCGCGAATTTTGATGTCACGGCGACCGATGCGCAAACATGCATTGACCAACCTAGCTTCCTGCCTGCCTTTCTCGTACCTAACTGTCTGGCTGCAATTTTTTTGGAAGAATTTTTTTTTTTGCGAAAAAAAGCCCAACCAAAATTGTGAATCAGCCGCATAAATTTAGAGTTACAAAGGGCTACTCCAATCACATAATCTCAGTCACGAAGAGTCGGAGTTATTTCAGTCGCTTAATCTCGGAATCACATAGAGCTACTTTGGTCGCAGTTGAGTAAGGTAATCAAGTGTACTTCCCTCAATCCCAGTTGCTGTTCTGCAGAGACAGCCTCCCGTCGATATTTTTATCATTGTGCAATGGATCATGAAATTGATTCTGATAATATTAGATAAATATATGAAAGATAAAATTTGGTGTGTGACATTTAAAGAACATCAAAAGCTTCTCTTCCCCCCCCCCCCCACTGCCGCCATCATCACTTTAGCATTCATTGTTGGAAACACGTTTTTAAAAATGTTTGTCCACTGCCTTTTTTTACATCAAATTGGTCGCTTCGACACAGATACAAAATGGATAATTTTATTTATCATTACTTTTTTAATAGCAAATATATTATTTTGCATTGAATTTATTATTATCTGTATTATGATTGTTAATGTAATTATAGTTGGTTGGTTAAATAGCTAAAAACTTTCCTGTCTGTATATCATGTATTTAGTTTTTTAACTTTCTTGTAGTAAGGCACTTTTCATCACCATTTAGATATTATTATGCAATTTATTTTCATAAGTCCCTGGCTTGTTTTTACCTTCACTTAATTTAAACAAAATTTTCCATTATTTTAACTGAAACATGAAGTGTTTGGTGTTGTATGTTTAGACAATTATATTTAGTTGGAGATTTTGCCTTTTTTCAGCGTCTAAAATCATTGCAAGATGGATGGACCGAATTACACCAAATGTGGGAGAACAGACAACAGTTACTATCTCAAAGTTTGAACTTGCAGATGTTTATGCGAGATGCCAAACAAGCAGAAGTTATATTAAATCAACAAGAACACTACTTATCTAAGGATGAAACACCAGTGAGTATGAATTATAATCATAACATGTACAGGGTTTGTATGCTCCTTGAAAATAATTTTCTTTTTCAAGCACTATGGAAACTCCTTGAATTTGGGTTGAAGTCCTTATAAACTCCATCATTTTCAAGAGGCCACGGTTGCCTAGTGGTAGGGTCTCGTCCTCAGGACTAGAGGGTCGCAGGTTCGAAACCCGATTCCACTGAAGATCCATTGTGTGTGGGGCCTGTTGCACACTAAATCATACGTAGTGGCCAAACGTCCTCCCGTTGGTGTGGCACAGAAGTTTAGAGAGGGGGTGCCAGCTCAGGTGTCTCGTCATCTGACCATAATTCAAAATTACGAGGTGCATCCCTAAATAGCCCTCATGTTGCTTCAGAACGGGACGTTAATATAACCTAACCTTGATTTTCAATTTTCAACATTTCTTTTATTAAATGTGTACTACGTTTCACCGATAACAAGGATTCTAAGTCGCCGCTGTATCAATTACCCAGTGTTTTGTGTTGCTCTTTCCGTGATTTGTTGTTCATCTCCTAGCAGTATCCAAAATTTAATAATTGGCTTTAAATGCCTATCAGTAATAACCAAAACAATAGAATGGTGCAAATTGAGAATGTTATTTCTCTTGGATTATTTCGAGAAATTAACTGTATATTTCTTTAAATTGTAATGTATGGTTTGTTTTAAAGGACATATTGTGATAGTGGAGTTGAAGGAAAATAGATACTATTATTCAATTTTAGCTAAACTAGTTTTAATAATCAAGAAATTTTGCTAATTTTATTTTCTTCATATAGTATTTTATAAGCAAAAAAAATGCAAAAAAAAAAAAAAAAAAAAAAACAGTTTCTAATATCTAAATCCACATCTCTCTTTGCACCTCTATATTTTAAATACTAGATCACTGTCCACTGCATAAGGTTCACAATGAGGCATGGAAATTATTTAAGAATTGAAATTCTAAAAAAAATTAATGGAAATAGTTTTTTACTTGAAACATGGTAAAATCATAGTATGTAATGAACTATTTGAACTTTGGGGTAGTTGTATAATTTTATAAAAAATTGTGTGTCTAAGCGGCACCACTCTACTTTCATATAAATCGATTTAATGTGGCATTCTTGGATAAAACAGCTTAGTAAAATCTTATAAAAGAAATAAATAGAACCATATTTATTTGAGTTATTAGCAATGTTTTAAATACTCTAATATAATTTTTGTGTACTTTAAAAAGGGAACTCTTTTTCATGCATTAATATTGACTCCTTGAAAATTTTGAAAATACTTCTTGAAAACTACTTAAATGCTCCTTGATTTTGAATTTAAAAAATTAGGAAGAACCCTGATATATAATTGTGATTTGAATTTCAATGAATGGAAATTGAAAAAAACCTATCTAAATTGTTTAAAAAATTATATGGTTTAATTTGTAGATGATAGTATTTCTTTATATGTAATTATTATTTTTTTCTTTTAATAGACAAACTTGGAGCAAGCAGAAGACTTAATTAAGCGGCATGAAACTTATTTGGCAACTATGGAGGCTAATGATGAAAAGATTAATGCTGTTGTATTGTTTGCTCAACGGCTATGTGATGAAGGCAACTTTGATGCTGATAAAGTTCACAAGAAGGCTGAAAACATCACAGAAAGGTAATAATCATAACTTCATGCAAATTCATAATGATTAGTAAACTGTTAATTCTTTATATGTTTAGAATTCTTCTTTTAAGTTTTTGTTAAAGGTTAGGGTGTTATTAGATAGTGATAAGATAGCATTTGTAATGTAATGATTTGGGGTTAAATTTCGGATTGAATTTATGCTGAACATTATGTAGTAAGGATTTTGGAAAGTTTTGCATTAAAAAGAAAATTTTATAATAAAACATTTCTCCATATTGATGAAGGAAATTTAAACTCTTGTGAAATTGGAAGCAAATAATTGCAGAGCAATAAGAATTTAAAACTTGGTTATTATTCTAATTCTTTATATGGCAGCCTAAAATTTGTGCATTTATACTCCATGTTTGCAGTAGCTTGAAGTTCAGAGTTATTTAGCTGTAATTTTATATTTGTCTCAGCCATTCAATATGCAAGAGATATAATTTTTTAGTGAAGGAGTGTTATCTTATGCTAGTATGATATGTAGGGGAAATGTATCAATCAAAAATGAAATTCATTTATAAATGCTTTCTTTTATAATCTTGATTATTATTATCACCATAGACGAAATGCCAACCATGCCCGTGCTGCTGAATTGATGGAAAAATTGAAGGATCAGCTAATGCTTCATCACTTCTTACAAGATTGTGAAGAGGTGGGTGCCTATAGTTGGTCCTTTGTAAATACTCCAAATTAATAAAGGGAAATATAAACTATTATCATGAAGATAAAAAAAATGTTTGCAAAGGAGTTCTACTTTAAATCAAAATTGGATGAAAATCCTTTTTCTTTTATTTTCTTCATATTTTGTATCGTTTTCTTAGGTTTTTGCTAATTTTTTCTTCATTTTAAATAGCTTCGAGTCTGGTTCTCAGTTTTTGTGTGTTGATGGGAATATTGTATGCTGATGAAACTTGTATATCTTTTTTGTGGATTAAAAATAAGTCTTCAGTGGGAGCTGGAACAAAATAAATGCTTATGAAAATTAAAATTCTTATTAAATTAGATTTCATTTTGTATATTCTTTGTAAGGTTTGAGTTTGAAGTTATTTTGAATTTCATTTAAACAAGGAGCCATCTAAAATGGCTGGAACACAAATTTATTCACTGAACAGTAAAAAGGATTTTGATCAAGCATGTCGAATTGAAAGACTGATAAACATAAAAAAATAAAATCATAAGCATGCTTGCAATGAGAAGTACATTAAACAGTTTATAAGGGCTTTAAAATCAGTAACATAGATTTGCTTCTTAAAGTACTATTTAAAGAATACAAGTACTATGATTGAATTCTTTTTTGAAGATGGAACTTGGTTTTATTTAAATAGGTAGGGTGGTAGCTAAAACACTAAATCACCTGAATGCATATGTTTGTATGAACAATACACACTCTATTGATGAACTGAAACACTGAAAATGAGATTAAAAAGTAAGCATTCATGCATTGCTTTAAATTTGAGAATGTACATTTGTGCATATGTTTCAGGAAAATAGCAGCATTTTTAACATGCACTGTGACAGGATTCAAAGATGTCACTTTTATTTCTAAAGGATAGTCTCTTTTAATTTAGTTCGTGTTTATTGTTTGATGCATTTTAGTATTTTTGTAATATGTAATTTGTTGCGCAGATTAAGATTTTTCGATCACCCTCTATTTAATGAAATGGAAATTAAATTTCTGAATAGTCTATTTCAATTAAGATGAATGATTTAATACCTTAATTATAACAATGTTTATTTGGAGAAATTCTCGTAGTTTTCTTTTTATGTACTGAAATGATTTAAGAATCTTCCTGTTTCAGTTGAATGAATGGATTCAAGAAAAATCCATAATTGCTCAGGATGAGACATATCGCAGTGCTAAAACAATTCACAGTAAGTGGATGCGTCATCAGGCCTTTGCTGCTGAAGTGAAGTCTAATAAGAATAGACTGTATCAAGTTGAACAAGTAAGTCTTCAATTCTATAAAAATTCAGTATTACCTTTCATCTTTAAAGTTCTTTCAAAATGCTAATGTATGTTTTTTTCAGGCTGGTAGAGATTTGATGGCCGAGAAACCTGAATTGGTGACCTTAATTGATCCCCGTCTTAATGAAACTGCTCAACAGTTTGAAGATTTGGAGAACACAACCACCCAGAAGGGCGAGAAGCTCTTTGATGCTAACAGACAAGTATTGTATGAACAGACATGCGATGATATTGATGGCTGGATAAGCGAGTTAGAAACTCAAGTGTTGTCTGCAGAACCTAGTCAAGATGTGGTCAGCTTGACTGGCGTGAATCTCATACTCCAGAAACAACAGGTATTTGGAATTGATTATTTCTGGATTATTGAATATATAACTTTTACTAACAATTTGTAACGTTCAATATTTATTTACAACCCAGCCGAGCCTACCCAAGAGGGTGTAAGGCCTTCTAGAGGCTGGAGGGTAAACATAAAACAAAAGAAATGAACTACATTAAAAAAGAATTTACAAAGAGCCCCAAGGGGTGAGCAGAGCAATTTAAAAATCACTGTTTACAACAATAACTCCAAAAAAAAAAAATAAGATAAAGAACAAAAACACAAAGCACAAGAAGATTAAGAGCAAAAACATGAAAAGCTTAACATTAAAAACATGGGTACTTTTCCGTTAGCCAGGCACAAATGTCGCCAATTGTGAACCAAATGTGAGCCAAGTCGCGAACCAATTTGGTGCAGATTTCGCCAAATGTGAACCAAACGCTAGACAAATCGCCAAGAGCGAAGTGATTTTCCGTTTGCCGGGCGCAAATGTCGCCAATTGTGAACAGTCAAGTTGCCAAGCGAAGCGATTTTCTGTTAGCCGGGTGCAAATGTCGCCAATTGTGAACCAAGCGCGAGCCAAGAGCAAAGCGATTTTCCGTTAGCCAGGCGCAAATGTCGGCAATTAAACAAACACGAGCCAAGTCACCAAGAGAATGGTTGTAAGAAATTTGGCGGAATTCTACATTATTTGGCGATTTTTCGCTTGCGACCGGCTAAAGGAAAAGTACCAAAACACAAAAGATTAAGAGCAAAAACTCAAAGAGCAATGTTCTGCTTTCTTAATTTATTTTTATTTTGTAGATGATTGAAACCCAGATGGCTGTGAAAGCACAACAGGTTACTGAACTAAAGAGCCAGGCTGATTACTTGAGAAAAATGGATCCCGAGAAGGAAGAAGAAATCGTTGTTAAGAAATCATATGTTGAAGAAAGGTTTGTAGAATTTTGATATTACAGCTTTAGTTTATTTATAGTTTTTAAAGTTATTTTTAGAATTATTTTAATTGCATATCAAGAAATGCAGTATTAATATTTAATGTAATATTATTTTATATTGGCAATTCTTCTGATATATGCATTTTTGTGCTTTGAAAGTAACTTATGTACTTGTAAATGTAGTACTTTGCAAGAAGTATTGAAATTCCAAAAATAATGCATCTGCAGTGAATGCAATTAGTACTGTATTTATCAATTCTTGACATTTTAATGTTTTCAGACATGACACATTTCCGCGGAAACGCAGATTTCCGCTTTTTCGGCATCGAATTTAATCATTCTTGGGATCGATGCAAATCTGCATTAAAATTTTTATTAATGTGTTGGGGGGTTGCTCATGCAAATAAATGAATGCATGTGAAAATTTTGCGTATGGTTCTAAAGCGAAAGAATTTCGAACATTGCGTAATCATGCCGAAAGTTATGTATCGGCGTTTTGCCGCGCTTTGGGGTCAGAGTTTATTATTATTGTTTATTAGTTTTCAGAGTTTATTAGTATTGGGAGGAATGCCTGAAGGTTGCATTATTTTCTTTCTCGTTTTGTCCAATCGTCTTTAGTTTCATCCAATCAGAATTCATTCCGAATACTGATTGGATGAAAGAAAATCATCCACAAGTTTCTTCCGATTCGAATTTCGTGAGAAAAAGAGATTGTTAGCTCTCCGTGAAGGAAGCCATTTTATTTTCACGTTCTTTTTAACAATCTTTTTTTCGTTTTTGTTAGTTATTTCGATTTCATTTTTGTTAGTTTTCGTTCCCTAACTTTTGTCTATCAACATAGACATGACACATTTGTACGGATTTCAGCGTTTCCGGCATCGAATTTTATCATTCTTGGGATCGATGTAAATCTGCATTAAAATTTTTGGTAATGCGTTGGATCGAGGGGGGTGCACAAGACGTGAATAGCACGCAAACAGAAACTGTGCGCCGTGTGCACATTCAAAATAATGTCAGATTGGATAGATAAAAGGTCAGGAAGAATATATATTGAAACATATTCTTCAATTAAAAGTGTTAAATACAAAATGATGAGCAAAGAGCAGTTTGCTGTTGAATATTTTAGAAAAAAGATTTTTTGTGTGATGCTATTGATAGTAACGTGCAAAAATTTAAGGTCATCAGGCAAATGGTACTAAGAGGAAGAGAGTAAGAAAATAGCAATGAGAAAAAATAAAGAAAAACCTCTGATCAAAGAAAGGGAGCAAAATTTGGGAAATGGAGGAAAATAGCAAACTGAAGCATAAAAGAAAGCTTGAACTGTTATCTCAAAAATGAGAAACACAAGTCTAAATAATTATTTATAATTAAAAAAGTTTTTAAGTGGCCATATTTTTTAATGAGATAATTTTTACCATAGTTTTTATTTTAACAAAACTTTACACGTAATTCATTTTTCATCCATTAATTTTCTTTTAAATAATAATTCTACAATATTTTTCATATCTCAAGCACTTTTTGTATAAATTTATTCTTCAATTAATCATACTTATTTTACTTCTCAGTGTTTATGGTTGACTTGATTCCGTATTTATAAAGTTCAGCTTTTTTTGTTCCAAGCCTGTGTCATGTCTGTGTTTTGGATTATATGAATGCTTGTGTATCTTAATGTGGATGTTTTTTACTAAATTGTGTTGACAATTTGTCTCTAGGTTCGAGAGATTACAACAACCACTGTTGGAGAGGAAGACTTTGCTTCTGAAGAAAAAAGAAGCTTATCAGTTCAGGAGAGATGTTGAAGATGAAAAATTATGGATCTCTGAAAAATTGCCACTCACACAATCGACTGATTATGGAAATAGTCTTTTCAGTGTACAGATGTTAAAGAAGAAGAACCAGGTAATATTGAAATTTGAAAATATATATATGTAACATTCTTTCTTTAGGTGAGGTGTTCAGGCATTTTAAAATAGGAGAAAACAGTCATTGGTAATGACTATTCCACTTGATCATTTTTAAATATCTTTCGGATCATTTAGGTAATTTGAAAATACTTTAAATAGAACCAAGCCATGATGATAGTAGAGAGAAAGGTAATGTGCAAGTCACTGGTGATGCTTTAAGCAAAGAAAGGGATGGATTATTACACGTTTGAACTGTGAAAACGGGGAATCCCTGAAAAACCGGAGTTTGGTTAACGGTGACGTTTCTCGTGACTCATTAAGTTAGAGTAAAAGTGTTTTTATCCAAGATTGAAGTAGGAGTAATTCGTTTATAATTAAAAATTAGGCGACGTTAAAAAAGATTTATTTTAAAGAAGATTAAAAATTCTCAATCATTAAATCTATGTATTTTCATTATTCTTACACAAATAGTTGTATTAATTATGTATCTTGATAATAATGTCAATCAGTTGTAATTTGGCACATATTTTATGTGAATTTGATTTGTTTTTTGTTGCTGCTGTTTGTTTTTGATGATTGGTTTTAAATTGAGCAATAATGTTTTCATTTCCTAAACAAGATGTATATTTTTAATTATTTGTGATTGTGACCAGCAGTGTGTAAATTAAATTCAGATTTATTTCCTCAGCAATTTTTTTTTTGTAACTCTGTCGATTTATTTTATTTCCCAAGTTATGTTAAAATATCTGTTTTGTAAATAACTGTGGTATTGAAACTGTCCCTCATTCTCTCTAGTCTCTAAGAACCGAAATCGAAAACCACGAGCCTAGAATTATGCACATCTGTGAAAATGGTCAGAAGCTTATTGGTGAAGATCATGAAGATTCCGGTGAATTCCAGCGATTAATTGATGACCTGTTGGAACAATGGCAAGATTTGAAGAAGGCCCTTGATGCTCGAGAGGACAAACTATTGGAATCGGAGAAAGCACAACAGGTAATAAATTGTATATTTCTTTAATAATATATTTCATACTACTTTTGAATAAATAGTTTTGTGATGTCTAATGCATTTTTTCTCTCCTCGTTAGTATTATTTTGATGCTAGTGAAGCTGAAGCCTGGATGAGTGAGCAAGAACTGTACATGATGGTTGAAGACAGAGGCAAAGATGAAATCAGCACCCAGAATTTGAAGAAGAAACACGAGAGCCTTGAAAATGCAGTGGAGGATTATGCCGAGACGGTGAGACAGCTGGGAGAGACTGCCAAGCAGTTGGCATCTGAAGGTCATCCAGAAAGGTATGCTTTTGACGCTTATTGAATTTGAGTTTTGCTTTTAAGAAATCGCTTGTATTGATGACATGTAGACATGTATTGAAAATTATCTACCAAATCTTTTCGCTCTCTTTGACAAATGTCAGCGTAGCCACGCATGCATGTTTATCGGTTTTAGGTGGTAAGGCACATAATAAGTCTTTCCATCATATTCAACACGAGACAAAATTTGAAATAAATTTTAGCCTTTTTAGTAATCAATTCTCATCCTTCACCATAAACAATATTGAATTTTATGAGCACTTGAAAAACGTAGCATGCATGTCTGTTTCTTGTATTAGTCTGTTATCGTAGCTAATGCAACATCTAAATTTGAATAGGGATTTATTTTGATATATATTGTTTTTCTCTGTTTATGAATTTTATAATTTTACGTGTACAATGTCTAAAAGAAATAGAGAAGGAATTACTGATATTAATATCAACAATGATGAATTTTATTTAGAATTGGAAGTAATAGTTGATGAAAAGATTTCAATGAAATTAATATTTGTATTGCTAGAAATAAATTGCAACTCCATCCTCAAAGGATAAAAGCATAAAAATTTGATTTCTGATATTAATACGAGCCATGCCTGCTGGGGTTAGCATTTTTTTTTCTTTATAAAACTTCTAAAAAAATTTGTTTTGTGATAAGTTGTAGATTTTATAAATTACTTGCCATATCAGTGCACCTCATGTTCTGAAATTCTTGAGCATGCATATTTTCATTTAAATCATATAAAAGGTTATTCTTGATTCATTTATTTCAGGAGAGATAACTTTCTGTGAGTACTCCTGAAAAGAAAACACTTAAAATTAAATTTGAATTTATTTTGATTATTGAATGTTCTGCCAATAAATTATTAAATGCAGCATTGCTTTTTGGCGTTTGATAATTGACATTTTTCCTTTTTCATAGTGATCAGATCATTGTAAGACAGTCGCAGGTTGATAAACTATATGCTGGATTGAAAGATTTAGCATTGGAACGTAGGGCTAAGCTTGATGAAGGATTGAAACTATTCTCGCTGAACAGAGAAGTTGACGACATCATGCAATGGATTGCTGACCGAGAAATGGTGGCTGGTTCTCATGAACTTGGACAAGATTATGATCATGTTGTGGTCAGTAATTTGTTTAATGTCATCTTTCTATCAATTGTTGTTCTCTATGGAAAAAAAAAAAGAAATTTCTTGAACATTTTTTCCCCCCTTCTCAAATATGAGAAGCTCATATTTGAGAAACTGACTTTCCGGCTTATTAAAATATAAAGAACTTCGTAGGATTTTTCTGTGTTTGATTCTGAAATTATCAGGAAATTAAAGCCGGGAAATCATTTGTAGTTTCAGATTGGGAGGAGGCAAATTTTTGTTTTAAAATATCATAAATATTTGTAAACTTTTAATAGACACATTGGTAAATTATGAAGATGCACTATAAAGTGTTTTATGCATGTTTGTGTTGTGTAAAGTAGTGCGAATAAGTACTTCAATTTTAAAACTAACTAAATTTGTATTAATTTTATTGTAAATTCAATCTTCTTCATAAAACATTTTATTGTAATCCGAGTGGAAATTTGCCTAAAAAAATAAAGTATTTAATGCAATTTTTAACCAGTTGTTGTATTTATTATGCGTTACAGATGCTACAAGAACGCTTCAAAGAATTTGCTCGTGATACTGAAGTTATTGGAACAGAAAGAGTAGCTGAAGTAAATGAAGCAGTGGACCAGTTGATAGCCAGTGGACACTCGGACAGTGCTGTTATAGCTGAATGGAAGGACACTCTAAATGAGGCATGGGCAGATTTGTTGGAGTTGATTGATACTAGGACACAGATGTTAGCTGCTTCTTGGAAACTGCACAGATTCTTCCATGACTGTAAAGATCTTTTGGGAAGAATACTGGTATGTAAAACATGTAATTCATTAAAACTTTATGCTAAATTGAAAAACTTATATAAAATTAATAATTAACATTCTTGGCATAGTCGTCCTTGCGATTATGATTTGCATCAGAGAAGTAGAGATTCGAAGAAATTTAAATAATTAATTTAACGACAAAATCAAAATATATACAGCTACATAAAGGAAAATATTGGTGAACAAAGTTCGTGCTACTTAAATCAAATATCAAGCACATGCACAGTTATCATACACACATTATACATAACAAGGAAAAAAAAAGCAAAGGTATAAATTATATATTCAACACATATATGGATGGGATTCTTTTCAAATATATTTATGTAATGTGATGTTCATGGTAAATGTTGGGAATTTCATTTATAAGAAACTTGACCATAATGCTGTAGACACCTTTTTATAATAATATATATTTATATATAACATATTTTATATACCTTTATATAAATAATTACAGAAAGACAGAAAATTGAAAATTTATGTAAGCAAACATCATTATTTGCTTAGTTCTTTGAAATCGTCAATTTTTTAATGTGAGAATTCATTTCTTGAAATATTCTTAGAAACTTTAATCATGATTGCTTAATGTCTTGCATGCATTAGATTGAGATATCTAAAACTAAGAATTTCTGTCATTAATTTGTCTTTCGTGTTAAAAGTATTGTGATAAGTGGCTGTATATTTTTTTGATTTGTCATAGATTGATTAATTAACTAATTAATTTTAAAGTATAAACTGAAATGATTAAAACTTAAAAAATTTTATATTTACAGGAAAAGCAAAATTCTATGTCGGACGAGTTGGGTAAGGATGGTGTCAGTGTTTCCAGCCTACAGCGCAAGCATGCTAACTTTGAAAATGACTTGCAGACATTGGGAACAGCTGTGAGTATTCTGTTACAGCAAACTTTTATGTGTTCTTTACTGCCTAATTAAAAAAATATTGTTACGATTTGGACGAATTCTTGGATTGAATGCACTGTAATCAAGGCATCACAAATTTACAGCTATTATTTACAGTTTGTAAAAGCAAGAGCAATCCAGTCTTTAAAAGATTACAGCAGTTTAAATCGACTTGGAGCACTTGTAAAAATTCACAACAGAGATTACCAATAAATATCAACACAGTGCTCAAAATTTCTTATTAACTCAACCAGCTTGCTTGCTGATCAAAATCTAAGTGACTACTCTCAGTTTGAGAGCTTGCTTTTATACTTTTTCCACAGGTAGTGACATCATAACATAGGAAGTGATGTAATCTCTGGAAAGTTCAAGACATTTCTGGTTCATAGTAGAGATATATCCACAGTTAAGGATTTGTCCAGAAAATTCTTTTTGTCTCCAAATTTGGCGCAAAATCTTGCCAAGTCATTTAATTTACAGAACTCGTAACGATATCCTTCACAAATAATTGTATGCAGAGTAGATAATAAATACTGTTTCTTGATTTAAGGTTCAACAAATTCAAGAAGAATCTGCAAGTCTGCAGAGTGCCTATGCTGGTGACAAAGCGAAGGAAATTACTAATCAAGAAGCTGAGGTAGTAGGAGCTTGGCAGAAATTGATGGGCATGGTGGAAGGACGACGAGTTAAATTGGTCGATACCAGTGACTTATTCAGGTTCTTGAATATGGTCAGAGACTTGCAATTATGGATGGAAGATATTGTTCGTCAAATGAACACATCTGAAAAACCAAGGTAAATTGGGAATATCTTAGTGATATTTAAAATTTTCTAGGTTAAAAAAATATTTGAGTTTTCTGAATGAGTTCTCTGTCTATTTTACAGAGATGTGTCTGGTGTCGAGCTGCTGATGAATAATCACCAAAGTTTAAAAGCTGAAATTGATGCCAGGGAAGATAATATGAATGCATGTGTAAATCTTGGAAAAGAGCTTCTAGCCAGAAATCATTATGCTTCAAATGAAGTAAGTCTTTCGTTAATTGTACCTTTAATTTCAATAGCTAAACATGATTGTTGAAGGTTGAAAGTTTTTCAATGAGGAATATTTATAATATACTATAATTTTTAATATATCTTATTTTGATGGTAAAATTATCTTATTTCATTAAAAAAGTATAAAATTGTGTTTGATTTAAAAAACTATGAAAGAAAGGAAGACATTTTTGTTAAATTGCTTCTACACTTTAATATAATGAGTTTTTTTTTTTATAAAAGATTTTGCTGATAATTGTGAGCCATATTAAATAATATGTTTTAAATTTAAAATGTAGGTCTTGGGCTCTGTAGGTAAGTGAGTTTAAGTTATGCACATATTATGGTCGTAAGTTGGCTCAAAACTTACAAATTTTTCACATATAACTATGTGGTGTGGCCCATAACTTTAAACAGGGCCGTTTTAACAAATTTGAGCGCCCTGGGCTACAGTAATTAGGTGT
>BGPR01013637.1:0-24272 GCA_013235015.1 Araneus ventricosus | reverse complement strand
CAGAAAATATCAATTTCGAAGAGTAATAGAGACGAGAAGAAAAAGTTACCTGTCCTCTGATTACAGCCTTACAATTTTGAAAATTGGCACCTTTTCATATTTTAATTTATAATGAAATTCTTTGGTCCAAAATTAAATCAGTGTAGTAAATTTGCTGACGCTTTTGGATCAATAGTGCCCCTGGGCTACAATCCAATTAGCTCAATGAGTAAGATGGCCTTGCCTTTAAATGCTTTGATAATGTAAAATTCTCCACTGCTGATTGGTAACTGTTTTCATAGTATTAATTTTTAAAACTTTATTGTCTATATATATGCTCACTGTTGTATAAATTGTCAGTCTTTGCAAAGTATTGGAACTTGTTTTATAATGGAAGGGTGCAATCTTCTTAAGAAACCGAGTAATGCATTCTAGGCCTTTTTACTAGCACAGCCAGTTAGGATCTGTTTTATTTTCCTTTGGGAAGGACTTGTGTGTTGGGGGGTGGGTGATTTTTATTTATTATTTGTATGTGAAAGCTAGTAGAACTTTTTTAAAAAAATGGTAGAAATCCATTTTTCATTATGTTATGATATTTTATATGTTGCATGCCTAAAAACTCTTAATACTGTGTTGAAGTACAAACCTTTTTTTTTTTTTTTTTTTTATAGAGAATTAATAAATAATAATTTTAATATTTAAGTGGAATATGCATTAAATTAAAATTGTTGTGTTAATAGATTAAGGAAAGACTTTTGTCTCTGACCAATCAAAGAACATCTATGATGAATAGATGGGAAGAACGATGGGAACATTTGCAGCTCAGTATGTATATTCTTAGTTATTTTATATTATTCATCTTTGAAATAATTAAAAACTTTTCATTTAAACTGTAAGCACTTTTTGGCTAGTTTTTGTATATTTTTGTAATTTAAAATATCTCTTCTTCAGTTCTTGAGGTATACCAGTTTGCTAGAGATGCTGCTGTTGCTGAAGCATGGCTCGTTGCCCAAGAACCATATTTGTTAAGTCAAGAACTTGGAGTAAGTATCATTCACAAATCTAATCTAAATGTTATATTTTTTAAAAACTCGCCTGTACTGATTTTTGATTTTTAAACTTAAGCAGATTTTTGTATATTCAATAGTTGCAATAAAAGCGTAATCTCACAAATCCTCCTTTGTTTCTAAATATAAATGCATCATGTAAATAGTATATATATTTTTAAAATTTTGTTTTATAGCATAGCATTGATGATGTTGAGCAGCTAATTAAAAAGCACGAAGCCTTTGAAAAATCGGCAGCAGCCCAAGAAGAAAGGTTTGCAGCTCTCGAGCGAATGACAACGGTAAATGTTTCACTTGATTAATATCGTAATTTTCATGGTTACATGGAAAATGCAGATTTATTTATTCTGTGTTTGCTTTTTTTATTTCTGAAAACCTAACTTTATATATTTTTTTATTTGTACAATTTAGTTCGAGTTGAAAGAATTCAGAAGGAAAGAAGAGGAAGAAGCGGAGAGAAAGAAGCAGGAAGAGCTTGCTCGCCTTGCAGCTTTAGAACCACCTCCACAAGAGGCTCCTCCAACAGACAGGTATTTGTTAGCTGGCATCATGTTAATTTTTTAGAGAACACTTAACTTATTGTTGCTGCATAAATGTAGAAATGGTCCTTGAAAAATTATGAAGAGAAATGTTATATATCATATAAGTATTTTTTATTTAATGAATTTGAAGGCAGTAAATGTATAGAAACATAAAAATGTGAACCTAGAATTCATTTGACAAAAAACATTAACAAGGATGGACTGATGATGTAGCTACCATTTTTTCCAGTATACTAATTTTTATATTAGCTTATGAGTGTATGACAGAAATGTGTAAAAGAAATAATTGAATTTTCATGCTCCATAGATATTACAAAATGTAACCAACCGAAGTTCCTTTCAGAGATGCGATGGAAAAACAATATGAATTTTGTAATCTGTCGAGTATTAAAGCTGGATGATTAAGCTATTCTGTGAATTGCAAGTTAGGTTACTTAATAATATAGTTAGCAACATACTCAAAATATTCTAGTTCACAATGATGTGTGCATTCAAGAAATAAAATCTATTAAGTAGCATGTCCCAAAACAGAAGGTGTAAAGATCAGTATTTTAAAATCTATTTGCAACTTCCAACATTCAATGCAACCATTTACAACTAAAGTAAACATGAAAGGGAATGATTTTATAGCTGTTCATTAAATTATGGTAAGAACTTGTCTTCCTCCCCCTTCCTTTAAAAATTATGAATTTATATGTGTTATTACATATGATTCAATAAATGTTTTCTATGGTTCTTTTATTTCAAGATGGAAAGGTTTAAATTTCTCATGAAAACATTAAGAATGAAAAAAACATTATGAATTACTCTTTCACGTACATATATTAAAAGCTTTTCTTTATATTAATTGTAGAACCAGATAGTGAAAAATGGCTGATCATTTTAAGTAATTTTTGGAGTACATCTGTCTCACTTATGTTTTTTTTTGTTATTGTTATGAAGCTTAATTTTTATTGTTAATTACTTTGCAGAGTTGACGGTGAAAAGTCCCCTGAAAAAGAAGCTGTATCTGTTAGTGGTGAGACAGAAGTAGCCCAAGAAGGTAGGTTTCAAGAAAAACAAAAACTGTTTAAATATTTATTTTTTTTCTATATTGTTAGTTTTTGTTACACAGTTCCTAAAGCTGATGCTTTTGATACACAGATTAAAAGCTTAGGCACTTATATGCTTCAATGTGATTTTTTTTGCATCTGTTGGATGTATAATTTTGATTGTTGCTGAGCAAACAGAGCTTTAATGCTGTGTTGCATAATTTTTTGCTTTGTCATTATGAATTTATTTTACTCTATACATGTGGGCAATGCTTGCTTAATTTTTTCTCCAAGTTCAATCAAAATAAATTAATAAAATTTGTGTCATTAAAAGAGTTCATCATATTAAACAGTTTAATAGAAATTTGTTACCACTTATTATCAAATTTTCATATTTAAGTGTACAAACTTATTGTTAGTTTCACTTTTTAAATTTTGAGCATGAAGTTTTATCCTGAAATAATTAAAATTAAAGATTGCTTATTATAAGCTTTATTTATTTATTTTCTTTTGAATGACGCATAAACATATCCCATTTTTATTAAAGCTGTTTATCAAAAAAGTTGCATTAAAATTAATTACCAAATGCTTATTCAAAGAACATGAAATATTAATATTTAGAAACTTAAGGTCAATCAAAAATTGAATTTTTAAGTTATTAGAAAAATCAAAGTACGATTTACTATTTTATAAATTTACTGTATTGTACTAGCAAATGTTCTTACAAATTAATGTGTGCATGCAGGGTCAAATCTCTTGGTTTTGGAAATTTGTTTAAATAATTCTACGATTAATTATTCAGTTTAATATTCTAAAGTACAGGGCAAACTTTTATTTTAATTAATATGACAAATGGGTAAAAGTAATACTTTTTGAATTCTTCTATAAATTCCTTTTCATAACTTCCATTTTTTTTCCTCGTAAGTTTTCTTATTCTTTTGATGAGCCTTTTGAGTTTCTAAATATTTTGCTGAAAGTATTTCTTGTGCATGTTGCATGTCTTTTCAGTTTTTCTTTCCTTTTTTAAAATGCATGTCTTGCATGTTTTGATCTTTATTTTACACTTAGAGCGGAAAAGAGTGTCGCCTATTGCTACGAAGGAAGTTCCTCCTACAGCACAGACTAAAAAGACAGGTATTTTTGCTTTTCTAGCAAAAGTGTGATGTCTGTAGCTGTAGAAAACATAGATTAGTTCTAGTAAATGAGTTTTCATTGTGGAGTTGAATACCGACCAATAAATCAGCACTGGCAATTGATAAAATATGAAATTTCGTGAAGGGGAAAAAAAGGGGGGGTAATTACTTGCAGCTTACTTGAGCAAAATTTATTCGGTAGTTGTATAATCATGGGTCGGTCCAGGGGAAAATTTGGGCCGTCTCGTGGCCCCTTCACAAAATTCAACTTTGTAAAAACGGCCCTTTTACAAAATTTCATTTTATAAAAATGATCCCTTTTTAAAAATTTTTTACGGCCAAATGACGATTCTCGAAATTTTTGAACAAGTTCAGCCGTGAACTAACCTCCCAGAAATGTGTTCAACTATAATTTGCCCAATATTAAGTATCCTTGCTTTTCTGTATCAAATCGATTTTAAAAGTGAGGATGCATTTATGCTTAATTAAGTGTTTTGTTAACAGAAAGCTCCGGTGTTTCAACATACTTTTAACAATAAACCACTATTTTTTTTTAATCTGACTTCTTTTTTAAAAGTTTTTGAATGAGACATTGCACAAAATATGTATACGAGTATTTTTTTTTTTCAGTATTATATCAAATTACTGCATGTATTTGGTTCAATTAACACTTTTGGTAATAAACGTAAAATATAGAAATATGCTAAAATTGAAGGTTTTACATGATAAAATTTTTTTCACAAAAATCTTTTTTTTCTCACAAAAATGGACCCCTAAAAAAAAAAAGAAGCCTGGATCGACCCATGATAACTCAATATTTGCAAGTTTCATCGATGTAAAGAAGTAGACAATTTTTATTGTATCCAGTTAATGAAAGTTAAGTCAACCAGTTATTTTGCACAAGTTTTTGCAATCTTTAGTTACCCTTATGTAATTGGATACTAAACGGGTGTTGTAGCTAATAAAGAGTTCTCAGTGCAATGGCTTTTTTAAAACCCTTTATTTGTGTGTACCGTAATCTTCCATTATAATTATAATTTTTTGAAGTTCTAAGTTTTTATTGCAGTGCTTTTGCTTACTTTCTGATGCTATTACACTTTTAAAAAAAATGAATATCAGTTTTATTAAGTAAAAATTAATGAAAGTAAATTTTGTTTTTAAAATATATTGAATTGAGGAATACTTGTAAATTCTAAAGAATGATTAAGTGGAAAAAAGTGACTAGTGTACTGAATCAGTATGTGTAATATCAAAAAATCAAAGTTGGATTACCTAGGCATTTGTCATTATCAAGTATATAAATTTTTCAAGTATCTTTAAAGGATTTATTTGTAGAAAATTTGAAACTATTATAAAAAAAAAAAACCCAAGTTTCTTTTTCTTAGAAATTTTTCTAAAATTGCAGTTTGGGTTACTAATTTCAATTTTTTAAAGATCCTTAGTAGAATTTGTGTAGCTTCAAAATTGGACAGATCAAATTCTTGTGGGGTTGTGATTTCAAGTAAGATAATTTGAGATTTTCGAGGGCAGTTACCTAAAGTACTAATACCTTGACTCATTGTTTGTTGACATTTTAAGAATAATAAATTTTATTTAATAAAATGTATTGAAGATTAAAAATGCATTCAAGTAGTAAAAGAAAGTTGTAGAGCTAAAGTTTTGAGCATAAAATTCAGCTCTTGATGATATCTTTCAATGATATTTTTTAATTCATGAAATTAGTTTTACGACTAATAAAGATTTGAATATCTTTCTTTTTAAGTGAATCTTTGCTGCTTAATTTGCTGTATGCATGGAAAATAATGAACATTAATATTATGTCATAAGAAAAAGAAAGTTTGTAATAAAAAAATTAATTGAAAACGATATTTCAGACGCTTCTGCTATGACTGCAAAACAAATTCTTATTTATATAATTTTTATTCTGTAGCATGCGATTGTTAAAGCCAAGTCATATACAATTTCTTCAGTTTTGATGTTTATACAAGAAATATTCAGAAGTTACCCACGTTCATTTGATATGCATTATATACGGGAAATTAAATTTCGTGTGTGTGTGTGGGGGGGGGGGTCCGAGAAAAGCCTGTATTACAAAAGCTTATAGATCTCCCCATAGAAAATCTTCACTTCTTTTATTAAATTTTTAAATTAACTCTTAAATTAATTTATTCTTAGCAACAACTTCAGCTCGCAGTGGACTCCCACAAGAATCCCAATCAGCACCAAGCAGTAAGTTGATGTTTGATTATATTTTATTTTGTAATAGTTTGATATAAATAAGAATTTAAACTCATTTACAATAAGAGAATATAAATTTTTATGATGATGGAAGTTTTAGTGAACATAATATTTTTTACTAAATAGACCTTTTTGGATGTAGTTTAATTCTTTTTACTTGCTTCATGTAAGCTCCTTCTCCTGAAAAGGACAAGAAAAAAAGGTCGCGATCAAAATCACCATTTAGTAGCTGGCGGAAAAAGAAGTCACCAGCTATCGATGATGACGACGAAGATGAATCTTTTGGTAAATTTCTTTTTCTGTTGGTGATAAGAGGTGGTGGCTTTGGGATGAAAGTGCTTATTCGAGGACATTGATTTCTGGTGTTGGCTTTGCTAACTGGAATAAAATTTGCTTGTTTTATGGATTTCTTAACTTGCAGTTTTTCCTGTTTGAAACCTTTTTTTACACTGAAAGATTGTACTTCATTGAAGCCATTCCAGATCGCTTATTCTATCAATTTATTGTTCAGTTTTTCATTTACTTTGTTATAAAATCCAGATCTGCCAACTGTGAATAGTTTTATCTTTATTGGTAGGATGGAAACTGCAAATACAGTAAAACCTGTACTAGATGGAATCTGAAGGGGCCAGAAAAATTTTCCGTTTCATACAGGGTTTCATTAATATATGAGGTTTTCAAATGTGTATATTCATTATTTAAATTAAATCAATTGTAATTAAAAATATTATTTAATATTAATAAAATACCATAAAAATATAATATTGCAATTATTACGTTATTATAAGTGTCCATTTTAAAATTAAGATTTTGTTAAATTTTAAAATTACTGAACGTTACAAGAACTGCTACAGATTTTATTATATCACTTGCATTTCATACTGTTTTCATATTAGCTAGTAAAGATTGCATTAGAAATTTTCGATAATTTACTTTGACGCAACGAATAATTCCTTCATCCATAGCTTGAATAACGCTGGTTATATTTGGGGAAAACCAAGCCAATTTTATGTTTAAAAGTTCTATGTGAGGGTGGCAAGTGGCATTATCTAAAAACAGCAAAATATGTCTATTTCTTTTTTCATTTTTGCATTAAAAGTTTTTAACCATTCTTCCATTGTTGCAGCAGTCATCCATGCCTTTTTGTTTGATTTCCGTATTACAGGAATTTTTTTTACATCCAGATTTTTAAAGCACCGAGGCTTTTGCAGCCTTGCCAATTACCGAAAATTTTTCGATTTCGCCAGTCATAAAGGCACAAAAGAGCATTGTGAGACGTTCTTTTGATTGTTTACCACCGGTACACTTTGCTTTTTTAATGCATAAAGATTTTGTTTGTAAGCCACAAAAAAAAAAAAACAAATCCCACTTTCATCGGCATTCACAATATTTTGAGGTTTATAGCCTTCAATGAGTTTTTTAATCCAATGTATTTACAGTCTCATCTGAAACGTCCCTAGCTTGACCACAGACTGCTTTGAAAGATGTCCCATGTCTTTTTCTGAAACTTTCAAATCATCCATTAGATCATGAAAATCATTTTTTCCTAATTTTTCTGCAATATCTTTAATTTGTTTCGCACTCAAATTATCTTTCTCTGTCGCTGTAATTATTTCCATTTTAATATCAATATCCAAAACTTTCTTTTTATGCATTGCCATGACTAAAAAATATTATCTGATCCTGATCAGCACTTAAAACTAAATGACAAAAAGCTAATCTACAATGATGAGTCAGTGTATTTAAAATGTGTGATATACATATCATTATATGAAAGAAAAACAAAAACGGTTTGCTCCACAGAATGCTTTTCTTTTCTTTTTACTGAAGGAAAGGGAAAAAAGAATTTTATAAATGGTGCAAATTTTTGTCCTAAAAGGTTTTCTAACAATGAAATATTGTGAATTGTTCTTGGAAATTCTGTCCTTTTCTGCTTTAGAGAATTTCCATTTTAAGGAGGGGATGAACTATGGTACTTATATTTTTTGACAGGACCAAATATTTTTTCTGCTTAAGACAGGATTCCGTTTCTTACAGTCTCCGTTTTAAACAGGTTTTACTGTATTTATTCATTAAATCAATGGCAAGAAAAAAAAATTCTTGTTTTAAATAAACTGAAAAACAGCAATAAAAAAACTATGATAAATGTAACACAATTGTAACTTTTATTTTTTTTCTTTATATCATATTGTTAATATTCTTCAATAGATTAAAAATGTGCAGATCCTTAATGTTGGCAGGTCTGCAGTTCTGAAATGTATGTCTTTATCAATTTACGTTGATTAGTATGTTACTGTATCAAGAGCCATGCATCATTTGGCCGTGATGATTCCATAAGAATGAATGCAATTGATTTGCCATGCTGTTGCTCCATATTGTAATGGTTGGAGAATGCATTGGCTGATTACCATTCTTTTAAATATTAGAATACTATTACTATTTTGTTTGTTGTATGCTGATCTTTATCAAATAGCCTTACATTATAATAATATAATGCAATCAGTGGTGGCTTGTGAGCTCAGAAATGAGGAGGCCAGTAAGATAATATTTATCA
The DNA here is from genome assembly GCA_013235015.1 of Araneus ventricosus. Lineage (NCBI taxonomy): Eukaryota > Metazoa > Arthropoda > Arachnida > Araneae > Araneidae > Araneus > Araneus ventricosus. The sequence goes on along the minus strand of BGPR01013637.1, from coordinate 15,728 downwards.
AGATAATTCATTTTTAAAAACTACTTTATCTTTCAGTAGGCCAAATTTTTAAATTCCAAAGCCTGATGTGAAATTTCTTTCTTTTCAAACAAATTAAAGAACCAGCATAAATCCATAAACAGCGAATGAAATTGCCACTTTGTGTGGGAATGAGGGAAATAAGAAAAATAAATTAAAAACAGTATCTTTTTCTCGTTCAGTTGGCTCCATGCCAGCCAGATCTGCTTGCCGGGCAGCCCACAGCCTGTCTTCGTTAAACAGAGAAAGGGTTGCTTTTTCTCTCTGGATTTTCTACGCAGTGAACAGATTTAAGGGGGCAGAGTACTTTGCAGCTCAGACCTGCTTCTCTCTTACTTGTTGACTCATTTTTCGACTTCTTTTCAATTTTTTATTACTTTTTTTCATGCATTTTTGCAAGTCATGGAACTCTTAGAGTTCAAAAGTTGCGCGAATAAGACTAAAAATGAAAATACAAATGTAAAAAAAAATTCAGGGAGTGCTGCATCCCTAATAGACAAGCTTTCACTGAATGCAATGTTTAAGCTGCTGCATATAATATATGATTTATTTTGATTTTCTTTTAAAACACATTTGTTACATTGAAAGTGGGATTTCATTTAACCTCAATATAATTATATGGTGCGCCTGGAATTTTTTTAAACATTTGTTTAAAGTTCATTCACTATAACGGAATTAATAATTTACAAGCATCATTTTCAATATAAATTGCCGAATTCCTCAGATTTCTCAGCAAAGTTTCAAATTTGAGAAACTCTTAACATCAATTTTTGACCATCTTCTTAGTTAAATCTTGCAAATATGTTGCTTTTATTTCATGGTTTTGTTTTTCACTTTATGGTATTAATAAATTTACTTACTATGTTCATTCTGGTTCTTTCAATTTATTCTTCTTTCAACATGTACAGTTTCTGAATTGCATGTCAATGAAAATTTTGTTTTCATGTTTTTGTTTCGTTATTTAAATTAATAGAATCATATGAGGCGTGAAATTTGTTCATAAATTCTGGCATGTTAAGGTTTTGTTACTCATACCATTTGATAGGAGCGTAAACATTCAGCAAACTCGGAAAATTTTTATTGTACGTTTTAAACATCACTAGATATCATATAGAAATACAAGTTAATATAAAGGCAACACATTATGAAACCTTATTTAAAGGTTTAGCCTCATCAGTCTCCAGTTTGGCATGTTTGAGACTATCATATGAACTACTCAGTAGAGTTCTGCAAATATTTCAACAGTTTTCCTTCCGAGAATTTCTTGTCCTATAAGAATGTAGGGACATATTTGCTAGGAATGCTGTGTGAAACTTAGGTCTGAAAGTTCAGCAAGACATATATGTTCCTATCTCTCCTCGTATATTTGCAATTCCTTATAGAACAATCTCTCGGATGTTTTTGAGGGAAGCATTTTTGTGGCATAGAGATGAGTATATATTGAACATATTAGTTTTGTGTGAATGGCTGAAAGTGCTTGTTTCTGTTCATAGAGAAAGGCAGTCCAACAGCTACCTCTTCTGACGAGGAGGTCCAATGTGAAGGCTTGTTAGGACGAAAGCAAGAATGGGAGTCCACTACCAAGAGAGCTAGTAGTCGGTATGTTATTGCTTATCTTTAAAAAAATTGTGTATGCATGAATGTTCACTGTTTTATTGTATTATTAGGACAAGTCTAAAGTATATAAAACGGTTAACGCACGCTGAATAATTTATTTAATACAACTATGGAATATTAAAAATAGATTCAAGATTGTAGTCTTTATAGTAGTAGTAGTTTTTCAGAAATTTTCTGTGGTGTTCTCTTTAAGGATATTGATACTTTGAACTTTTTATTGTTGACTAAAATTATTCAAAGCGAAAAGATTAATCTGCTTCATAAAAATGCGGAAGAATAAGTTTAATTTTCTTAGGTTTGCTGAAATGCTGCATTTATAAAATGAATAAAACACAATGAGATAAAATATTAAATCACGTTTTTCTCATTTTACTTTCTTCAGAGATAAATTGTTTAATGTAATAATAATAATACCTGTAAGCTTTTTTTGCAACTAAAAGCATGTTTTTTGTTCTCATCTGAATGTTTTTTCAAGTTAAATAAGGGAAAGGAAAGGTATGTAAGGCTTGCAATTTGCTGAATTTTCATCATAATACTACGTATCTGGATGTTTAAATTTAAGATGTTTTTTGAACATGATATTTTTGAATACTTTTTTGGGTTTGTTTGTCAATATTCTTTTGTTTGCATTACGTTTATTACTTTTATTTTCAAATGCATAGGATAGGCATAGTGTAGTTTAATGTTTTGTAAATGAGTTCAGTTTTTGGAGCACTTTCTTTTATCCTTTTTCAATATCAATGTATTTGAAGTAAAAGAATTCATTGTTGTGAATGTTCTATTCAATATCTATTATCTATCATGTATCTATTAAGGAATTTTATGAACTAAAATTTTTATATCTAATTTTTTGTTGGCATTTAGATATTTTGAATTGATGCTCCACTTAAATATTTTGTAGTTTAAAACATTTTTATCATAATAAGCAATTATAATTTGGAATCTGTGTGATATATTTTTTATATTCGTATTTCCTTCTATCAGATCTTGGGACAAAATTTATATTGTTCTACAAGGAAGCAAATTATTTGCTTACAAGGACCAAAGGCATTACAAGCAGGTAAATTTTTTTAAGTTCCAAGTTCAGCCTTTCATTCCTTTTTAAATGACCATGCAAGTTTTATTTTAAAATTTATTTTTTAAAAATGATCTAGGAGCCTGAAAACTATTATCGCAATGAAGTGCCCATAGATCTAAGAGGCGCCACAGCACAAGTTCCATCAGATTACACAAAGAGGAAGCATGTTTTCCGTCTCAAGTAAGATACTGCATTCCTTTCATATCATTCATCTATGTAGATATATTTTCATGCTAATTTGAAGAAATTTGGGTTTTAATGCTTTTTAATCATCATATGTGCATCAAATTATAGAATTTTTAAATTTGTAATGTCAGTGAATGACTTAATTTTATCTTAAAATTCAATTTAAAAAAATTAGTGGAAAACCTAAGCATCGTCATTGTCTCTTCTCAATCTGAACAGCACATTCCCAAAACAGTTAAGGGGTTAAATACTAGCACTGAATATCTTTACCATTATTCTGTAGCATTTTTACACCTGTTCACCTATAGATTACAGGCTAGATGAAATCTTGAATATCCTTAACCCTTTCGCTACCACCAGGACATGTATGTCCATTCATATAAAAAATATTGGTAGTGAAAGGGTTAAAAGTGGAGAATTCCGACAAAGAAGCTGAAAAGTGCTTTCCTCCGTTTTCAAGTCATTGAAAGATTAACGGTTCCTACTTGTGTAGCTTTCTATTCTTGTCTTTTACCATTGGCAATAAATCTAACCATCACAAAGGGTAATACGATAAAATAAGACTACAATTATCTACAATGTGATTTAAGATGTCATTAAGTTTGAAAGGGCAATGAAACTAATGACTTTAAGAGTGCTATTAAAAAAGAAAGAAAAAATGTCCAATCGCATCCTGCACCTATAATTATTATTATTATTAATGAACTGTTCTAAAATTTAATGAAAATGGATTTTAAATGCACTGAATTCAAAGTCATGGCACTGTTAAAATGATCCATTCCAACTCTACTTGAATGTTCTATTGAAATGTGGGAGAGAGAATTGAAATCATTTTGGGATCAAGTTTAAATTATCAGGAGTTTATATGAATGCCTTAGAATTTGTACAGGAAATATTTCTTTTCCCTCGTATATTCGTGTGCTTAATTTCAACCTGGAAGTCATTTTAAATAATCTGGAACCGATAGCTGACTTAACCAAACTGATAAATACTCCTAAACTGATTTAAAAGAATTTCATGAATGATGGCTCAAATTAGACAACCATTTAAATTATTAATTTTTTCCTTGTTAATGTTTTAAAATCAAGAAATTATTACTGATTTTTTAAATATCCATAAAAATTTAAATGTTTATTTATGTTTTAAAATATTTTTTGTATTGCTTTAGGTTGTCTAATGGTGCAGAATATCTCTTCCAAGCTAAAGATGATGTGAGTATAAAAATAAATTTTCCACCTGTTGAAATGTTGGACCTTCACGGCATTGGCATTTCTTTTTCAGCTTCAGGAATTCCTTAACAGTGATCTGCCAACATTAAATTAAAGTGTTGTTTAAGTCTGTCCTCCATAATTTGTGATTATCTCTGCATATCTGTTGCCATGTAACGTCGCCCTTGTTCTTTTTAAACCCTCATGGTGGATGTCACCCATTCCAGCATTATCCTCATAGTCCTGCTCTACACTTTCAACATCTTTCTTGTCGTAATTCCATTACCACATCGTAATGCAGTTATTTCTTACATTTTATCTTTGTAATATCTTTATTATTATTTCTATTTATGCAGACAATTAAGAAATAGCTTAATTTTTTATTACCATTTATATGCTCAATTCAAGCTATATTTATATTAATTCAAACTGTTCAGATTATTTTTTGTGTTGTTAAATTTTTCTTAGAATTAAAAAAAAATTTAGTCTATTGCTTCTGATTCCCCTTTTTAAATATTAATTTTAAAAAGTATGTCTTAAAAAAATTACTAAATATTTATGGTAATTTAAGTTCTCTGCTATTTTTGACTAGTGTATACTAGTGATTCATGTATATTTTAAATACTTAGACAGATACATAAAATAAGGGTACATTCATTTTATATTTGGACAATATTGTTTCTGTAATGCAAGGAATTCATTTAGCAATTGCATAATTATTTTGCAGTTGTTAGAGTTTTAAAACAAGTATATTTGAAAGCCCCAAATTGATTGGAGCGTGACATTTTCTAGTGTGTTAATCTGTCTGAATGATCCAATTTTCCTCAAAGATTATATACAGCTTTTTGATATAAAAATGCTTATAATACAGTTTATATTAACTTCTTTAGAGAAAGAGCAAAGCATTAAAATTATCTTGCAAAAATATTTGTTATGTACAGATTTGGAAAAAGTGTTGGATTTTTTTTTTTTTTTCCTCTTTAAAATAGTTTCAAGATATTGTAGTATAGTTACAAAAAAAGGTTTTGCATTGTGGTTTTTCTTGAAAGTTTTGTCTTTGTTTAACTCTTATTTAAACTTCACTGTTTGAAAATTTTCAGAAATGAACAGTGCCGTAAATTATTTTTTATTCTGTTTCATTTGACTCTGTTTTTGTTATATTCATTATAGATTATGTCATTTGCAGTCAGTTTTCATTTAGACATGTCCTAAATTTAAAGATATGGAGAATATTTTGCATTTTTGTTCTGTTATTAACTTATCTTTTGTTTAACGCAGGACGAGATGAACTTATGGCTTCAGAAGCTTCAAGCAGCCATTGGAAGCGAGGGGTCCGCCGGTCCATCCCGTTCACAGACACTGCCTGCTGGTGACAAGAAAGACGAACACAAAAAACGAGGCTTTTTCACCCTCAAGAAAAAATAAAATCCAATTCACTCCAAGATGAAGATTTGCTTAAAACTCGTTGGACTGTGCATGTCAGAAGACACCCCTAAACAACATTCCTTCTGACTTCTTCCTTAGAACTGCTTCGATGCAGACAACTTCCTCATCTTCAATCATTCCTTTTTCTGGACTGTGTAAGCGTAGCTTGGGAAGAAGCTGGTTGTAGACAATGAATGTTTCTGCTCTAAGCAAAACAATCTTTTGACTACTTTGTATACAATAATAGTGTTCTAAAGTAATATTTCTCAACTTTTATTCTGATCTTGCTTTATTGCATTTACTCTGTTCACTCGTGTTTACTGTTGAACCATTATCATCAGAGTTTAGTTGTCTGCACATGAAGTCGTCGGTTTTGCAAGGATTTGTCCCCGATGTAAATAAAAGCGAAGCAGGAATAAATTATGAAATTTTTTGCTTTGAATAGTTTACACTTAAAACAATCCATGTAAAATGACAATGAAGCAGTTAAGTTAAATTTATGAATAGTTAGTGATTTTGTAGTTTATTCATTTCATTGTTATTTCTAGTTAAATTGATTCAAACTCGGTGTATTTGTCCCATTATCGTTCCTTTGATATTGCCATTTTTATCTCATCTTTATCTTCGAAAAAGAATCCATTTTTAAAAAAGAGTTGTTCAATTTTTCTGAAATTTTAATTGATGCAAATTACCTTGATTTTATCAGTTGTTGTTGCTTATGTTCCTTATCATGGTTAGCACTGGTCTTTTTATGGTCGTTTTATTGTTCATTTTTTTTATTGCTATAGTGTTTATATTTTGATCCTGTCTTACTTGAAATATGCTAAGCTTTATATATTTTTATTTTAAAAATAAAAAAAATATGTAAAAATAGATGTACTTTAAATGCTTTTGGCAGCTTACAGTGTTTTATTGTACACATACTTTAAGAAAATAAAAAGTTAAATTATGTGAATTTTTGATTGTTATTTGGGTAGAATTTGTAGCTCTCAATAATACAACAGTATTAAGTTTAAGCCATGAAATTCAGTGATTAATGGCTGATTTTAACATTCCGAGAGTGTGGCAGTTGTAAACTAATACTAATTCCCATTGATCTATCTTCTAATTATAGATGACGATTAATGTATATACACTGGATTCCTCCATGTATAAAAAATTAATCTATATAAACCCATTTGCAAGAATTCGGTATAGAACAATCATTTACGATTTGTTCAACTCAAAAATCGAGAAATGAATGTTAAATCATTAAGCAGACGTATAAATGAGGATTATTTTTTAATCATCAGGAATCTGCCTTAGATAATGAACTAATTGGAAAGTAAAATGTTTGGTTGCAGAAAGAAAAAGAGCAGCTTAATAATGAGAAGAGGACATGGGTTTTGTGAATAAATAATTAATTTTAATCTTTAACAAAAACATCTCTTGTAGGAATTTTTGTAGAATGTAGATTACCTCTGAATTCTGAACTTGCACCCCATGACGACAGAACTTTGCATCTAACACTTTAAACTTACTTTTAGTATCCTGTAAATAATTTTAAAAGAGGAAAAAACCTTGAAACAACCCAACCAACCAATACCAAACCACATTCCAGAAAGCTATAAGTATACATATCTTTTGGGTTTTTTTTTTGCATTAAATCTCTTCCAATGTCTTTTTTATATGCACTGGAGGTTTTGTTTAAAATATTGTTACTGGTAGAATATAACCCATTCTGTCTTAATGGAGTTACCATATATTTTTATCTTAATCATATTTAAAAAAGCATGTTGAGAAAGTGCCATCACTCTCAGTTTTTACATTGTGTTATATAAAAGTTGTATATGCAATTAATTTAACTCGTCATCAATTCTCAATTTAGATTTTAGTGATTGGAAAATCAATACTATTAAAACCTGCTGAGTGTTAAAAGTTAGTATTAAAACTAAGTGTCCAGTTGTTTTGATGTAACAGCTTTAAGGTCTGAAAAATTAGTTTAAGAAGTGAATAAATGGGTTTCCTTTTGTATTTAGTCAAATCTCTGAAAACCTAAGTATAATTTAACTATAGGATTTTCAAAAAATACACAAATTATTTGCTTTTGAAATTAAAAGCATATAAAAAGCTGGTTAACCTGCCTTACAGAATTAAACTTTAATCATTGATTTAACTTGCCTATATTAAATTGGTGATGCCCAGTAATATGGGTGAATGTTTTATGGTTGCACACAAGACTCCCTAGATAAGAAACTTTTTCCGATAGATACAACATGTCTTCTGCATCATTTATGATTGCATGAATTTTCTTCTGTTTTTATTTCAAAGGTGAAGTTAATTTGCATATGCTTGTGCAAAGTATGAATCTCACATGCTAAATTTCAATGTAATGCAGTGCATACATTCACGTTGTATAAATTCAAATAGAGAACTGCTGCATGATAATTTTTTTTTGTAAAATGTGAGTAATATTTCGCTACAGGTTCAGTTTGCTACTTTTAATTCTCTAAAGGGCAAATCAAGGTTTATGCAATGTAAAATTCATAATTTTTTCCATATTAACAAATTTAAATTTTAACTATATTAAACTATGGAGAGTTAGCATATTTTATTGTTTGGGGCATTACACAAGGGATCCCGTGCTGTGTTGGGTCTACTGTATTAACATCCGATGTTTGTAATACAAGTCATTTTTTAATATGTTGCAATAATTTGAATGCCTTCTTTAAAAAAATCCTCAGGACTGACTAAATGAATTACTGTTTGCCCCAAATCCTTTGTAGTTATATATAAAAGCTCAAGATGTAGACCTCTTCAGCAATCATTCAGGTGCTACTGTGCATGCGGATGGTGGTGTCATGTAAGCACATTTTTACAAACATTTGTATTTATTAGGTAGATTCCTTAAGCTGGCCATTCACTTCACAGACAAACTGGATATTTTGGAATGCGAGAAGGAAAAAGCCATAAAAATTTATGGAAATCAGCCAAATGGCTTGTGGTGGTTGGAATTCCGTCTGGACTGAAATTGGAGCGAAAACGCTGGAGTTTAAAGTTTTGCTTCAGAGGGACCCTGAAAGAGGTTAGCGAAAAGAACAATGCCTTGTGTAGATTGAAGCCTCGCTTTGAGGGTAGCATAAATTAAAATCTGTTGACTGGGGAAAATCAAAGAGCGATAAGTGAATGGAATGCTTGTATTTTTCAATTAAAATAGGTGAAGAAGAAACAGGCTTAGGACAAATGAATTGGCTATCTTGCAAGTGAATGGCCGGCTTCATAGGAAGTTTATCTATTGCAATGGTCTTCATGATGCAACTTCAGAAAAATTTTCACAGATCTTCACCAAACATGACGTAAAAGCACCCCTCATTCAAAAGTTATATATGCCTATGTTAACCTTCTGATCAGTGAGGGATGTGTTGTAAGGAGGGTGAAAACCTAGGCCAAATTCGTAAGCTAGCAATTCAGCTGAAAGGGGGTGGAAAATTTCATTTCCCCATAATTCCCTGACAATTGAAGATAGAAAATTCAAATTAGGCAAATTATTGCCTTATGATAATGAACAACTTTTGTACTGAAAGTTGTTTGATGGCTGTAATTGCTTAGAAGTTATGAGCTGAAAAGTGATTTTCCACCCATCCCTCAACTTAAACTGCCTTTTAACCTATGCATGCTACACCTTATTCAGGGTTCGTGAACATTTCCTTAAAAGAAAATCGAGGACTTTTAAGGACTAAAAAAACCAAAAAATAAGGACCTCTAAATTGAATAAACTTAACGAATTGTCACACGCATTTTTAAATAAAATGTCTCATTTTTGCAAATTCAACCTATTAGATGATAAATTATAATATAAAACATAGAAGATATTTAACACAACAAAACTCCTACAAATATGAGTTAATAAATTGATGAAAAAAAACCCCATGAAACTGGTAATCAAATTAAATATCTTTTAATTCCAAACTTTTTCATTCAATTTTACATCCAAGGTATTTATTTTAATTTCTTTTTCAGAAATTGTTTTTCTTAGTTCATGCGATTGAATAAATAAATTTATGTCCTTTGACTTTTCAGCCTCATTAGCTAAATCATTTGCTTTCTCATTTGTTTGATGCATGTCCGTTTGGAGAAACATTTTCTTTAGTTTTAAAAAATCTATTTCGTTCTCTACAGCTTTTCGTTTCAGTCTTTTCTTTGGATCTTTCACTTTCTAAATACTGCATGTATTTTGCTCTAGCTGAGGTGGCAGCCGTCCTCATTTCTTTAGTAATTTTTAAGTCATAAATAGCCCAGACAGCTTAATAAATTCATGATTTACACTCTGGAAAATATATGAAGCATCATTTAAATTTTCTATTTCCAGGGCCTTGTTCACCGAAAAACTTCATTGCCCATGTGACAGTATTAATACCATTTTAATAATCTTCCAAACTTTTTCATAATGATTATTGCTAAAATAAGTTTGTAAAAAATTGTCAAGGGAATCACTCTTTGGATTGAAAGAAGTAAATTCAAATGAATTTGGCTTTACAATATTTAACAGAAAATCTGCATAGAGTAACAAAACTTCGTCGCAATCTTTTCCCAAAATACGTTTATTTTGCGACAATACAATCAATACCTTTTTCATTTTTTCCTGTGCTTTTTCGGGATATCCAGCCAATATTCGTGGATCAATGCAAATCGCAGGTCTTACTAGTGCGTAATTCACAGGACATTTCTGCATGAAATGTTTTATCATTATTATGATGTTTTTCCAACTATCCTGTCTGAGTGTGAAAACATCCTTGCCTGCTAATTCCTTATTTTTTATCTTTTCTTTTATTAGTTGCTCTGCAGCAAATCCTAAATACACTTAATTTTTATCATTATACAAGTTTGGGTCGCTGAAGTTGAATTTGCATAAAGTCTCAGGTTTCTCAATTCTTTCATTCTCTGGTTCCAAAATTTTGAAATGTTGAATGCAATCATTAACAAGTTTTAATACATCACTGGCAAAAAATGGAAGTAAAGACTTATCACTTTGATACTGTTCTAAAAATGGTAACAGCACTTTTGACAATCATTCCTATGGAACCATGGACCAATAAAGGCCATCTGTAACTCCTCCCTTATTTCCCAAAGTGTATGCGATGGATATGGATTCGTAGAACGCGAGCCGTGTCGTCCCCCTACCCCATTCTGCGAGAGCCACGTCGACAGTGATTAGAGCCGCCGAGAAGGAGGAATTAGAAAAACGATAATCGGTGAAATTTTAAATTTTTTAATAATGGCAGAGTAAAAAGTAAGGACTTTTTAAAAATGGGGCTTAAAAATAAGGATTTATAAGGACTAAATGTAAAAGTAAGGACTTTTAAGGACGCATACGAACCCTGTTATTAGAAAGCTTAAATCATTTGCATTCTCTTCCACCCACTTTCATTTTGTGCAGCTATAATCCTAATGCAGATGGAGGATGAAATGTTCTTTTCCTTATATCTCCAGACCATAGAACCTTCGCCTTCTGGTTAGCCGACAGGGATTTTTATTACTTTACAGAAGATGCCATTCTAGTATGTTCTACAAAAACACATTTAAATTGGAATGCTTACTTTATCATACTACATTCTAGTAATCTAACCGATTCCCTCCCCCCACAAGTAAAATTACATTTTTTTTCTTGTAATTGCAACATTAAAATAGGCATAATTTCTTTCTTACTTAACACAATCTACTTAAATTTTTTTTAAATTATATTTCTTTAATTATTTATATTATGTATACGTGGTATGACTTTTTATACCTCAATCTCTTTCTTCTCTGCATTAATTATTTTTATGGGCCCGTTATTATTTCCTGTTACTCAATTGTCATCAGACAGTTATAGTTGCAGACATTCAGAAAAACCCGTTTAAAATGGATACCGTAAGAAACGGAATCCTGTCTTAAGCGGAAAAAATATTTGGTCCCGTGAAAAAATATAGGAAGTTAAATAGTTCATCCTCTCCTTAAAACGGAACCCGTCTAATGCAGAAACAGACAGAATTTCTAAGAACTATTCACAATAATTTATTGTTAGAAAACCTGTTCTAATGGGCAAAAATTCACACCATTTCTAAAAGTTTTTATTTCCTTTGGTAAAAAAGAAAAGCATTCCATGGAGCAAACCATTTTTGTTTTTCTTGCATATAACGATATGTATATCACACATTTTAAATGCGCTGACTCATCATTGTAGTTTAGCTTTTCAACACTTAAGTTTTAAGCGCTGATCAGGATCGGATATTTTTTAGTCATGACAATGCATAAAAAGAATTTTTTGGATGTTGATTCTAAAATGGAAATAATTAAAGCGAAAGAGAGATCATTTGAGTGCAAAAACAAATTATCGAAAATTTCTAATGCAGTCTTTACTAGCTAATATGAAAACAGCATCAAATGCAAGCGATATAATAAAATCTGTAACAGTTCTTGACGTAGTGATGGGGTTATCGAAAGCTTGGAAAGAAATAAGCAAACAGACAATTCAAAAATGTTCTGTTGAGGCCAATTTTCCTGCAAATGTTGTCATCGAAAGACATTCATCAACCGAAGATATACATGTACGTGTTCTGCAAATTTCGTTAAACAACGGAAATTTTTCCGATATGATCGCTAAAGTATTCATATCAATCGACGATATTTTAACAGAGGTTCCTATTGATAATGTGAATGATATAATTCAAAAGCAAATGAGCAATGACGATGATGAATGTAATATAAATGAAAACATTTCTGATAAAGAAGAACTCTCCATTAAATCGTATGGATCCTTTTTTAGATACAGTATCTGTACTTGAAAAGTTTGCCTGAAGTCAGGGAGATGATGAAATGCTTGAATTTTTGAAGAATACGACAATATTAACATTAATAACTATTAACAGAATGAAGAATTATTCATAAAATATATGTTCAAAAAACAATGCTGGATTATTTTAAAATGTAAATTTAGCAAATAAGCTTATTTTCCTATAATTTGTAGCTTTTGAGTAAAGATCATTTTTTTAGAGTAAGTAATTACTATGATGTTTATTTCTATTTAGTGTCCAAAAGCAATATTATTAAAGTAAAATGCCTATAAACATATAACTTTTATGTGTTTCCATAATTTTTAATGTTATTGTGTTGTTTTAAAATTTAACTAAATCTTAATTTTAAAATGTGACACTTATTAAAACATAATTATTGCAATATTATATTTTTATGGTATTTTGTTAATCTTCGATAATATTTTATTACAATTGATTTAATTTAAATATTGAATAGATACTTTTGAAAATCTCATATATTAATGAAACCCTGTATGAAACGGAAAATTTTTCTGGTCCCTTTATATTCCGTTTAGCACAGGTTTTACCGTATCTCTAAAACCTTCAACATTCATTCCAGCTGTATCCTAACTTTCAACTAGCCCTTGTACTGTTATATGCATTTTACATATAATTATGACTCAACTTCTGTGTTATATGAAGATATAATGTATTGGATGAATATAAATGCTATAACGAGAACTCATTGCTTACCGCTCAGGGAATATCCTACCGATTGAGATATCTTGTTAAGAGCGATGAATGCGTAAAATATTAATTATTCTGGTATTTAAGCCACTTATTCTTGAATATTTAAAAATTCATTACAGTTGCTCTTGCTAGATTTTTAAAAAAAGCAAAAATATTAATCACATGATTGATTTGCTCAAAATTTGAATTAAGATTATTGTTCAATTTCCCAGTTATACATTTATTAAAGCACTAAGGGTTTAAAAAAATGCAGATTTTTACTTTGATTCTAATACAGCAAACCCTCGATTTAATGGGTAGAAGTTGACTACATTTTTTATTTTTTTTTCACCTTTCTAATACACAGTTGCAAGAAGTTTTTTTTGTTGTATTAAATATTTTACATTTGTCTTGTGTATTGTATAATTTCAAGAGCAATATCCTATTTTGAATATTGTTCATAGCACAGTTCATGATTTAATGAACTTCTGATTTTATTGACACCCCAATTAGTCTGCTAAATTTAGAATTTTTATTTACAGTATGAATAAGTTTCTGTAAAAAGGAAACATTTTAAGTTGCAGCTATACATGTTTTTATTTATACAATAACATTCAAAATAAAGCTGAGCTATATAAAATACATTAGTAAAATATGATTTGCAATAAAATAGTTCTGATAAGAACGTACTTGTACACAAGACACATAAATATCACACATCCTAAAAGCTTCAAAAGATACAAAATTCTATACTGAAGCTAGAGAGGCAAGGAATAATGCTGTACAGATTTGGCTATCAATTCTGAGAAGAAACGGACTCCGTTGAAGATTTTGACACTATGGAACTTCTGTCGTCCGAAGTCTTCATTGAATTTGTGAAAGAAAAGTCCAGGTCAACCATTTCACTCTCTCCCACACTTTCTTTCTCAGAACTGCAATTTCAGAAAAATGTGCGACACATTATTACTTAGTGAATTGTACAGTGAAATACAATGAATCTATCTAGTGATTTAACCCTTTCCGGGCCAGTGGTCACAAAAGAGGACACCAACTTTAAAATTTTCTTAAAAAATCCCAATCCACTTTGAAACTTGGAAAGATGTACGAAAAGGCAGTTAATAGTACTCCTTTTAGAATGTAGATGGCAGCACAATGAAATTTCGCTTTCAAATCAGAATTATTAGATATTAAAAATGCGAAAATTCCTTGAGTCAGAGATAGGAAATTTTTTGAATTCCTGGCATTTACAATTTTAGCAAATTCACTTGACAATTTTCCTCCAATATTCTTGAAGTTTTAATTTATGATTTTCTTTAGGATTGAACAATATTTTTTGAGCATATCAAGGTGTCTGTATCTAAATGGGCCCTCATATGAGGGGGTGCCCCTAAAGGGGCCTGACCCCCCTCGGAATAATGCAATTTAATTTTTTTTTTTTGTAAATTCCATGTCTTGACAATAAACTAAACCCATTCATGATGCTTTTTCATCATATTTCAAAATATTTAATGCCTTGCACGGGAAAGGGTTAATGATGTCCAGTTACTTGCTGTATACTACAAATATTAACAGGAGACAAACTCCCGATTTATTTCCCTCAAAAAACTGTCTTAGGAATGAAAAGAAGCTAAAAAAATCTAGTGTCAATAGGTTGATAACTTATTATTTTTTATTTTTCAGGTGTAAAAAAATTAGATCTCGTAAAAACATTTTTAATGTTAATTTATAATCTTATGTTATTTTATTTAGCAGTTATATACAAATTTAAGTTTTTCTCACTGAAATCAAAAAACACATACCTTTTCTTAGGGGAAGGATTCATGCTACAATAAAATATTTGTTAATAAAATTCATTTAATATACTTAATGCAAGACACACAAAGAATTATTTTGTTAGACATATTTTCCTTCTTAAATTTCTTTATATCTTTATTTACAAGGCAGGTGAATTATTTATCAAACAGATTGCTTAAACATTTTTATTGTTCATATCAGAAGAAAGAATCAGTTTTATTTTTTACTTTAAAAGTTTTTAATGACTGAATGTTTTGATAACCAAAAGTTTTTATTAAGCAACAGCTTGGATACTTATGTGGCAAAAATGCAACACCATTTCTACGAAAGTGATCTTCGACATTAAAAAACTGACCCAAGGCTTCAACAGCAATGGCCAAGAATTTGATAAGGAAATTTGAAAGTTTTGGTTACATTTCCAGATAACCCCCCACCCCCAAGACTAGACTGCACTATTGTGTTTGCCCCTGACAGTTCTCACTTTGAAAACAATCATTAAAACCTTTTTCCATGTTTTTTCAATAAAAAAAGTTTGTTGTGCTATTTGCAATGATTCAAAAGTTATTTCAGTTCACAGTAGTAGGTTAAATAAAATTTGCTCTGTATACTATTATTAGCAGGTTCCATCTTCACAATTTGTGTTGGAGATAAATGTTCAGACAAGGCAAAAAAAAAAATATATATATATACATTATTGTGCTACAGCTAGCTGTAAATGCTGGTGGAAGAGAAAATATATAATACTAAACATACAATGCCAGTTTTTCATACAATATATTTTACACTCATATATATTCTTGATATTTGATCAAAGTGTTTGCCTAGACAAAGTTTAGCTTTTTATTCTTTTTAAAAAATTAATTTCTATGATGTATCAAAGAAATAATATATTAGCAATGT
>BGPR01013636.1:0-41214 GCA_013235015.1 Araneus ventricosus | reverse complement strand
AACTAAAAGCATTTTATTAAATTATTTATTTAGAAGTTTATTTGTGAAAAAATATCTTGAAATATTTCAGTTCAGAATTGCATTTATATATTGCATTGAAACAAAAATAAATGTATAAAAAGCAGTGAGATTTAGTCTTTTATTTGATATATGTTTACTAGTGAGTGTTTACTAGTCAGGAATGATTGTATATGAACATATAGATTTAAAAGTAGAAAAATATTATATTTAATTGTAAGTGAGAATTTTATGTGTGATATTTTTATATGAATTTTACCAAAATATAACTGTAGATATTTTATACAGAAGCATCAGTTGTATTTGTAAATAATTCAAGATTTTGCATTGAAAAAGAGTCTGAAATGCACATTTGCCATGTATGAAATATTAGAAAAACAAATAATGAGCTTTTATTATTGGAAAATTTGTTCTTGCATGACTATAGCAGAAAGAAATTTACACAGGAAATGTGGCTATCTTTAATAATATATTTGATTACCAAGTGAGTTTTTTTGGTGGTGGGGGTAACTTTTATGTGTTTATTTGTGATTTTAGAAGTCAGTTTTTTATGTGTGCAATGTATTTCAATAAATTTAGACACATTGTTAATTTTAAGTATAAAATTTACAGATAAATATGTGTAATATTTTTATAAATGTCAAAAATTTTGCTTGGGGTGTGTAATCAAGAGAGTTTTAAGTAACATCTTTTTTACTTATTTATGTTTTACCTTTATTTAAAACTGCCTTTACACCAATAACATTTATACACTCTAGTTGGTTACATTTTGCTTCCATGTAAATATAGTATAATTTAAAATTGTAACACATTTCAGTATATTCTTTCTCTTCAAATTTATTTTAAGCTTTTAATCCATGTGCAGTTCTAATTTCTCAATTGGGTACTCATTATAATGAGTTTTTATTCTGTAATTTATCATCAGTTCGATTCTTTTTCAGTAAACATTTTTCATCTTGGTTGTTATTGTAGGAAGTGTACTACAGTGAATTTATGAAAAATTGTATTTTTATGTTGTAATAAAAGTATAAAAATACTGTGTTGCTGTTATTTGTTACTTGAGTTATTATCTATAAATTAGTATCTTATGTGCAGTATTACTTGTAATAATAAATGGAATAAAAAAACTTATATTCATTTATAAAAGCATAAGTTTTTGATTAGAGCAATTAATTTCTTATGATTTGTTAAAGAATAAAGATTTGAAGTAATATTTTGGCAATTTCTTTTGTTTAAATCTTTGCAAAAATATATATTATTAGGTACGTATAATTATACTATTTTTATATTTATGCTCCAACATCTTATTTTGGTACTCATGCAAAGAGCTCTAATTAGTTATTGAAGTTTTGAGCAGATCTTTATAACCTTTACTGTTAATATAACTTAACTTGTGTTGCAAAGAGTAGTTTTAATGTTTCTTAGAATTCTTATGCAGTTTTAGAAACAAAGTATTTTGTTAAAATTTCCAGTATTCTTTTACATACAAGAAATGTAATATATTGTTTCAATAGATTTTTTTAGGATGTTCATTCCATTTTTAAAAAATTAAATTTCATAAAAATATATATATATTTTCATTTTAACCCTCTGACTCCTAGCGACCCTCAAAATCTTACTACCTTTGTATACGGAGGTTTTGTTGACATATGGATTCGTGGAATGGACTCGTCCGCCTTCTCCCCTTTTCTTCTCACAGTTGGTGGTCGAAAGCGCACTGGAGCGTGACCGAGGGGAAAAGAATGGGGTCGCTAGTTGAATGATACAGTCCTCGATGGAGAACATAATGGGATTTTTTCAATTGTTACCCCGATAGTAGGGGTTTATAATATTTTTGTTTTTAATGTAATTTTGCTCAATATATTCAAACAATTTATTTAATTATAAAATAGTATGTAGCACCGTAGTCAGGAAATGAAATTTGTCATGGCTATTTATATTCCTTTTACGAGCTATTTGATAAACTTTTGGATTATAATTCTTCACAATTCTTTTTCACAAAAATGGTATCCCTTTTAAGAGAGATAAATTAACCTTAAACTGGTAACCTTCAGAAATGACTAAGAATAAAAAGGGAATATTTAGAACATCCCCTTCGGAATTCAGTTGTGTGCTGTTCAATCCACACTGAACAAGAGAAAATAGGCTCCTTTACAAAGCAAGGCTCCCAATTCTATAGCAAAATCTCTCTGACACATGTTCCAATAATTTTACCACTCCTTACCAGATAAATGATTCTGAAATAGACTGTAAAGGCCAGATGTAGCATTTTCTTTCCTTGGTCATTTTTAACGCTAATTATAGTGACATTCGGTGATTGATTTGATGGTACATTTTATAATGATAATGCAACAGGTTAACAGACTTCTTTTCACATAGAGAGACATATGTTTCTGTATGAAAAACACACGCTTCTTTTTTAGACTAAGGGAGAAATATAAACAATTTTAAGGGAATTTATTTTTGAGGAAAGCGCAAATGTTTTTAAGAAATAAAATAGAATTGCGAACGTCTATATTTCCTTTGTACGAAAAAAGATAAACTAGAAAATTGAGAGTACTGTAAGTGATTTATATATAAGAGTATAACATAGATGGAATTTAGTAAATGGATTTAACTAACAAAACTGATACACCATTCATTATAACTCACGATAGTTGATTCGAGATTGAAGTCTTTGTGATTAATTGAATTTCAACTAGTATTTTTAATACCTAATTTATAAGAAAAGAATTTTTTATTAAATAAAAAGAATATAAAATAATGTAACTTATCAGCAATATAAGCAGCAAACTCAGAAAGTAGTAAATCTACTGTGTTAGATTCGGTGGGTTTTACCATATTTTAAAATTTGTTTGAGGTGAAATATTTTAGTCGAAGCCATTTTTATTTTTTTCTAAATGTTTATTTGGCCGGTAAAAATTCGGTCAAGTTTTTTATTTTTTTCATGAATTTTAATTTTTGAGATTGGCTAAAATTTAATGAATTGACTAAACAATGTTTCCGACAATTTCCAATTTTCCAAATCCTAAATCAGTTTGGAAAGCTTTTAGAGTGAATGTGTTTTAATTATTGGTCCTTCAAATGTCACGTAGAAAAACATCAATCCTTACATTTTTCTAAAAAACGAAGTTAAATCACTTTTATATGATTTTAAAATATGACTCCTTATCGCTTAGAAATAAAATTTAATGTCTTAATTTAACACCTTATTGACCAAACCATTTACAGCATAGTTTTAAGAAAAAGCAAATTTAATAAAAACAATTTTTAAATGTACACTTTTCTTTAGATGTATATAAGGGAAAAAGCATTCTATTTTAATTATTCCTTATCTTTCTTAATTCATTATTATAAATATTATGTAATCTTGAAATAATTTTTAACACAAATTTGCAATTATGAAACACCTCTTGTAAGGAATTGAAATTTAGTTCAGTTAATCGATTAATTTATAATTAAGTTATAAAAATATAAAAAACTGTTGTATTGTCATCAAGAAGAAAAATTACAAGGAATTTTAAAAATCAAGTACATCACTAATAAAATTTAGCACAGCTTGCGAGTGTTTTGTTTTTGTTTGTTTATATTTAAAATCTTGAATCCTTCAATCAAGCCCAGTGAATCAAAAAAATTACATATTCATGAGTAAATCATTTTAATTATATTTTCTGGAGTAAAATTTAACCCGTTTTAAAGGAATCATTGTTAATCTATTAACGTACAAACTGATATTTGTCTTAATTACAAGAAATTCGAAAAAAAATCTACTCTAATAAATGAATTTCTAAGAAATTTAAATTTTTAAACTGTATTCTTAGCTTTAATATTTTTTCATTCAAATAAACACAGATTTAGTAAAAACATAACAGGTTAAAATTATTTCAGAATCTTATTTTGAAAGTTCAGCGTGTGATTCTTTCTGAAAACATTTGAAGCTTCCCGCAGGCTACTCTCACTACGAAGCCGGCTGGGGCGGGTGTCGTAGTGAGAGTGTTAAATAACTGGTAAAAGTGTTTTTAATAATGTATATTGTACACATACAGTGATTCTGAGTTGGGAGAAAGCCAGGAAACTAATATAATTAAGCCTTAAATCGGGGAAATTTTTTCACAGTTTCTGTAGCCACCACCCCTGTATTATATTTTTTAAGCTGACTCACAGTCTGTCAAGACTTTACTAGTTAGTGCAAACTCAAAAGCCTTATAATTAATATTTTCTAAAAATTATAATTCGTAAAAGAATGAGTAAAATTCATGCAAATAACGTGTGTTGTGTGCTTTAGATGTTGTTAAAGGATAAATGGAAAATAAACTTGCAATATTAGAGAATATGGTGAAAATTATGTATTTAAAGAAATGCGGATTTAGAGAATACAGTTAAATCTTCAAAAAGAAGAGAAAAAAAAACAGATCTTGGTCAAGTTTAATGATTTTATGAAAATTGCTAAATAACTGCAAATTCTTAAAAAAATCTACAAGATATTTAAAGAAAAAATACATATTTTTTTTCATATTTTATTAAATTAAATTGAAGAAAAAATGCAGTTTTTTTTCTGTATTCAAAAAATCTGCAGAATATTTAGAGGAAAATATAATATATTTTTTTGCAGATTACATTGAAGAAAAAATGCCGATTTTTTGCTGTCTTGCAAAAAATCTGCAGAATATATAGAGAAAAGTTTTATGCCGATTAAATTGAAGAAAAAATACAGATTTCTTCTGTCTTCAAAAAATCTGAAGAATATTTAAAAGAAAAATATAAGAAAATTTTCTGCAGATTAAATTGAAGAAAAACTTCAGATTTTTTTTTTGTCTTCAAAAAATCTGCAGAAATCTTTTAAGAAAACTTTTAAAAAAAATTCTGCAGTTTTTTTTAGCTGGGTTATTAAAAAATTATTTATTATAAACCGTGCTATATAGTTTACAATTGTTTCCATTATAGAAATCTGTTGTATTGTACAGAATAATGCTGGTATTAAAAGAAGCACCCCTCCCCCTCCAAATTGTTTCTTACTAGTTTTTAAAATAGCAGAAGTGATGAAACTAAGGTAAAAGACCGTTTTTGTTTAGTAAAAATCTTTACAAGGATAAAATAATAAGCAGCATTTTTTATTACCTCAAGGGGGATATTTATTCATAATGCTCTTTCTAAGGTACAAAGTCACTGGTCTCGTTATTGCTTAAAAAAATGTTTTCTTTTAAACGTTCAGAAAAGGTTAATAATTAATCAATATTAAAAGCATTTTTAAAAAAGCGATCAGTTTACAAACTGATCCAAAAGGAGCGAAATTAATAAAACCATTTCCAGAAAAAGAGCGTTTTTCTTTTAAACGCTCTGAATGAAGTTACAAATCAATCAAAAAGGATCGAAATGAGTAATGAAAACATTTCCAAAAAAGAGCGTTCTTTCATAAACGCTCCCTTTCACATTAAAAATTAATCAACAAAGAGCGAAATCATTGCTTAAAATGTTGCTCAAAAAGGAGCATTTCTTTTAACACGCTCCTTTTAATATTAAAAACTGATGGAAAAGGAGCGAAATCGTTCAATACAAAAAGGAGCGAAATTCGCTCCGAATATTTCGCTCCGCGGAAGGATTGTAAAACGCTCCGAAAGGACAATGCACTTTCAAGTACGGAAAGGAGCGAATTTCGCTCGTTTGGTTTAAGCTTGTATAACGGCGCGTTTCCTATCAAAAAAAAATTTTGAGATGCGCTCTCATTATAAGAAAACGTAGTTGTAGCATTATTAGGATTTTTCTTATTAATTTTTGAAATGTGTATAAAATGTGTATAAATGTATGTAATTCGTGAGATTGTGGAATTCATTAGCGAAGACATAGATCTTTTCCGGCCTCCCTAGCCTTCAACTTTCCAGCGATCTGAACTAAGTAGCTCAATTACCGGACATTCCCCCTTCGAAAAAAAAGAAGGATAACAACACATAAAGAAAAGAAGACTATTACGAACTAATAGTGTGAAAGTGAAAATGCCTGTGCTGTAACATAGTGCATATATTTCCTCCTTTTTGTTTATTTTGTTTTTCTTTTTTCTTAAATAAAATTCCCTTGTCTTGCCCATCAAACCGTTCAGAGACCGGTCTGGTCACGGGTACGGGGGTAAGAGACGGCGTTCTATTCTGTATTATGAACAAATAGAAATAATGTCTCCCCAAGTGGACGTGGACGTATTAAGCCTTATTCGTACTCAGGTTAATTTTTCCCTCAAGAATTTATCGACCGAGCAAAGACAGTTCTCTTTCAATTCGGCCGTTCGGTTTGTCGTCTGTTTGTCTGTAAATTTGTTTCTTACGCAGTCACGACCAAACGCGTGGCTCGCTTTTCTTCAAATTTGGCCTGGATGTTCCTTATAGTCATGAAAAATGTTACGACTGTATATGTAAGGACTTTTATTGTTTTATTCCACTTCAAGATGAATGCTGGTTTCGTGTTTTCAAAGTTTATCGCGTAAGTAGCGAGTTTGGCACCATTAAAGCGTTTGAGTCATTTTCGTAATGGCGAGTCATTTAATTGTAACATGCTGCTTGTTCATGCTGACAAAAGCAGACTTTTAACTCTAGTTTGTTACTATTTTTTTAATTGTATTTGTTTGTATTTGTTTTTTTAATTGTTTTGAACTTTTAAATGCAATACTGAAAAGAGCAGAGATGTGTGTAAGTAATTCTCATTCGAAATTTATTTAATTTAGTTATAGTTACGTCCCGTTTTGAGAAACACGATGGTTATTTTGGGACTGATCTAATAATTTTCTACCCTGGATAGATGAAGAGGACGACACTGGAGCTGGCACCTCCTCTCCAAATTTCCTCACCATTCCAGTGGCAGGACGTTTGGCCATTACGAATGATTTAATGTGAAACAGGCACCATACACGGTGGATATTCAGTGTAATCGGTTTTCGGGCCTGGAACCTTATGGCCCCAAAGTAGAGACTTAACCATTAGGTCACCGCGGCCCCTTAGCATTCGAAAAAATTAGGATCACAGTTCCATGAGGTCAAGTTTGTGCTTGTAACAAAAGTACATTACTTTGCTGTTTTTCTTGTATCTTTTCCCAATGATTCTATTCCAACGGTTTATGCTATAAAAATGTGAAGAAGATTATCTGATATTTGTGCAAAGTTTTTCTGCGTATTTATTAAGATAGTTTACTTTTTTGTTATGTCTTTGGAACTCCAAGCATAATGACTCCAAAAATAGCGATATTAGGAAACGATGTTTAATTGTAATTTTGTTAACACTGCTAAACGTAAGGATTTCATTTTCATTTTCTTAATACAGACAATTGATTGTGATTTTGTCAATGCTTATAAAAGCAAAGACCTGTGCTAAAAATTCAGTTTCTGAAAAAAAATGGCTAAACATTTAAAGATTGCGATGAGAAGGGAATCATTTTTTTTAATACGTGAGGTTAACTGTTCACAGAACGACTAGTTTCTGGTGTCAAAAAAATGTGTTGCTATTGGAAAATTTGAACATGGAGCCTTATTCAATGTTTAGACACGAAATCTTTTAGAAGACATTATTTGCTTTAGAATGGCGTCTTTCTTTTAGATGAGGCATGCGAAATTAAAGCTTGATTTGTCGGTTTTTCTTTCCGAGACCGTGCATATAAGAAAAAAAAATTAAAAGATTAACTCTTAGTTAGTTAGGGAGGCATCAAGCTAGTGATTTGGGCTAAAAAGATACGGGGAAGCTTCAAATAACGTTCCTAGGACCGGTTCACCTCAACATGCAGTTTTCATTTATCACATTTTGTGTTCTATTATGAAATTTCGTCATTTTCACCGGTTGGTCTCGGTGTAATCCCCAACTTAAATAGATTAAAGGGAAAGGTTCGATAACAAAAATATTTATTTACTAAAATTAATTATCAAAATTATAGGGTGAGTCCCTGATCCTCTGGATTTCATATGGAAGCATTTGATGTCTGGATATGTCATCAATGGTCACCTGTTAGCCCCCCCCACTTATTTCGCAAAGTTGAAATCATGGCTACAGGCTATTAGTATTACGGCGAAACAGGTGGTCGTAGAAGGCGTCTTGTTATCTTAACATATCAAATTTGCCGTGAGTATGCATATTGCGATCATATAAACATCGATTACATTGAAGGTTGCAATAAGAAGTGAATTTGATACTCAGCACTTCCAGAAGTGTTCACTATATTTTAATTTTTGAGATTAATTTATCTGCACTTTGTAATTGTTTACATTAGGTAATGTTTTATTTCCCCTGTCACACAGTGATCGATTTAATAAATCTAGCTGGACAAAAATACTTTGGTTAATGAAACACACTTATAAGTTTTAATATGGTCGTTATATTGGTAGTAAACATGAACCTAACTAAAAAAATACCGTCATTTACTGAGATCTTCATCAGAGCTATCTTTGTCTGAAGAACTCTATTCTGCAGTTCGATTGTTCTTCAATACAAATGCAGCTTTTGCCAATAATCTAGTTTTGAGTTTCAGAGATTTTTTCTGATCTTCGTGACTGAAGATCGGACGTGATTAGTAACATATGTGTTACGTCTTCCAAAGTTGTTTGCTTAGAAAATTTTCTGGAGAATTCGGTGCCTTAGTTTGACAAGTTTCTAACTGAATCCGAGTAAGTTTTGGGAACAACGAATTTAAAGTTTTCACCGTTAGCAACTTTTTTATTTATGATCTAATTTAATTAATATTTTGATAGTTACATGAAAAGGGTTTTATTTAGAGGTTCCATACTTTATTTGAAAAAAAATTATATTTCATTTCTTTGTTTTCTTACACAGTAAAATGTGGTCAGATCCTTGTTCAAAACAGAAATAGCTTTCGCAAAAGAGACATGATACTAACTGCACATAGAACTTTGTCAAAGTAAAACTTTTATTATAAAAATTACATTGGTGTGGTACAAAGTTTATACTCGATTCGAAATTTAAAGGAAATAATAAAGTAACATTTTGTATGATGATAAATGGAAAGGCACTGTTTAGTAGGTTTATTAAAAATGTAATATAGCATTATAATATCACCTATTCTGTATAGGCATGACAGGAAATGCTGTTTTCATATTTTCTTTTTTCGATCATTTACTTCTTTTGCAGCTTTTGAACCTTAGGTGTTACTTGAAACACACTAAAATTGCAGTTTTTTTAGGTCTTTTCCTGTTTAATATGTTTTTTCGAGCCTCATGTAGATTTCTCAGCAAACTTGATGTTTGCAGGATTTCCAGTTTCCAATTTGTCGTGGAATGTTTTGCAATTCACTTTGTGCAGGGTTCTCGAAATTTTTAAAATTGCCACATTAATGCATGGCAAAATCTTATAATTTAAGAGCTTCGTTGTTTCTTGAAAAACTTTAAAGTCATCAGGACGCATTTGAATGACGCTATATGGGTGTCTTGGATTGACTTGTTTTAAAATTCTAATTAATAAAATTGGAGATTAGAAGTCAATTTTGTGCATGGCTTTTTCAATGTTGCTGTGAACGCTGTCAACTTCTTGGAAGCATGAATGTGCTGGTAAAGAGTACTTCATAGTTACTGATTTTGCTTGAGGATTATCCTTGAGAAAATGTAGAGCTGAGTTTGAAAAGATTGAATTTCGGTTTTGTGGAACATACGAATCCGACCATCTTATCAACTCAGTTATGTCACTTCCCTCAGTTAATACGGTCAGTATTTTGTGAAAAGCACTAGCAATATCATTAACAGCGCGGCCAGATGAATTTTCACTCCACAAGGCACAATATACTTGTTCAGTAGGCGTGTAGTACGCAGTCAAGTTGTAGGCGTTTAATTTTCTCATGTAAAATAAAGAACTAATATTAACATGTGGTGTCGGTATAACATTTTGTAAGGCAAATAGCAATACAAGCAAATCTTTTTCTTTTCTTCTCCTCATTCCTAACTTCTCGCATGTTCATTTTTGACGTTTAATGCGCATCGCACTCATATTTAATGTCATCCGTCAGTTTTTGAGTTTTTTCCGCCACTTTGAGTTTCTCTCAAATGTCATATCTGTCGCTTTTTTGGGAGTGAAATCCAAGGTTAAACTCCGGGACAAAAATTCTGTAGTACATTGATTTTCTAACTGCAGTTATTTTTTCAGTGCAACAATGTTTAGGTACAATTCATACATTTACTCAATAATGAGGTGAGAATCCAGATATTCTATTTTTGTATGAACCCTGCAGTCCCTATTAGCACAAGATATTGTACGATATCTCTACGACGTTGTCCGGTATTCTGAATGCCGTACAATATCGTGAAGATACCATAACAATATTGTACAGCGTTTTGTGCTATTAGGGGTAATGGGACTCCACTACGGGGAAGGATTTTATTTGTTCTCTTAATAAAACTGGGTATTCTTTGCGTACTATTCGACTTTTTTCAGTTCTTTTCCTGTGTTGGTGTGTTGGTTTCTACATTTTTAGTTGAATGTGCAATGTATACTGGCTTTTGCGATATATATAATGTTCCTAAGTAGAAAAACTTGCATACCTGTATTTTCTCTCCCTTCACAAAAAAAAACTTAAAGGAAAACTTTCTTCTTGACGACTTAATTTTTCTTTTTTCCTCTCATTATCTGCTTTGTCTTCATCTTCTGCTTCGACTCGTTCCATTCTCAATCTCTTTAGTTTTGCCGTTAGAAATCGACACGTTGTACCAATAAGAAAATGTCTTTTTCCTGTAGCTGTGACTAAGGAATAATATGAATCATGAATATCAGAGCGCTCTGTTTCTGAAATATTTTCCCCGCACTTAAATTTACATTGCAAATTTCAGTTTTTCAATGTTCTCATTCTTCTTTCTTTCACTTTTTTCCCCTTTTGCTTACGTAAGATTTGCCTGTTCGGTGAGCTATTTTCCTTGCATTACACTTCCATTTCATAGGATTAGCCACAATTTTCATATCTTTCTTTGGGGTTTGGTCACGTTCTTGTATTCTAAAAATAATAAAACAATCATTAATATCGAGTTAGAAACAAATCTTTTACTATAGGGCACGTATTATATGACTTAAAGAGGATTTTATTCTTAAGTCAAAAAATTTTCCCCTTTTGAGATGAAAAGAATAATAAAAACTAACGCCATATTATGGTAAAATATTTAACAAATAAAAATAAACTTAAATTATAAATTAAAAATATAGTGGCCAGAGTAACTTTACCTTTATGAAAGATTATATTTTTTATATTCTTTCTCTTTTATTCATTTTTTCTCGTAAACGCCGTAGGTCTAGGCTATTTCTGGCGGCACATCAAACATTTACAGCAATACAAAGTTGTAAATAAATATAGATATAACAAAACTAAACTTACTCATTAATATCTGTGTTTGGAACATCAATTTGTTCTTTGCCTTAGATTCCGGCTGAACATTCATTATGATTTATATTATTTCAAATGGGCCCATTTGGCTTGGGTGATGGCACTTCTTTAAGGGTTGAACGCCTTTTCCTCTTCCTCCAGTGACCGAAAAAACGCTTAGCTGGTAATAAAGGGCGTGGTTAGAAATAGTACGCTAACAGTGTAGTTTTATATTATAGTTTATGCAATATAATATGCGTAAATATTATTCTCCTTAAAAATACCGTATTGCAAAATAATTAAATATTACAATAAAGAGACTTACCTCAAGCTCTGAATGAAACTGTTATTGCTGCTCTCCCTTGATGTGGAATGGACGAAATCAATTTCATTGCCGTGACGATAAATAAATCAGGCAAACTTTCTAGATCGCCCAACTTATTTTCCAAGTTGCTATGTCAATGAATTTAACTTTTCTCTATTTAAAACAGTACACAATACTTTTAAAATGAATGCAAATCCTCGTTAGTACTCAAACAAACAATCATAGCCTGCTCGAATAATGATACGGCTGATTAGTGGTCAAAATAAAAGCATATAGAACCTTCTATCTGAAAATACGCAGTTAGAACTTTGTCAAACGGAAAAGTATAAATATCGTCTGCCGTTATAGAACCATGGTACACTAGTAGTTCGTTTATTACCCACTCGAATTCAACTAGAGTTAGCTCATTTTATAGATCTAACTTAGTATAATAGTATGAACTCATAATCTCAATTTCGGCGAAAATGTCAGTTAGAACCATGTCAAACCAACGGAACGAATTATTCTCGAAATTTTTTTAACTCTTTATTTTGAGCCTCTCATGCTTTTTTGGAAAGCTTGCCTATTGGTAGAATGGCATGTTCAAGAAATTGCCGTCTATGAATTAATAAGTTATGGGCACTCGCCGGCATATAATACCAGTTATATAATTAAACATACAGTTTTACAGCATATTATGTACAGTTTTCAAATCATTATCCACACGCCAAATATCAAAGAGTGTTTGCTTCTTTATTGAAACCATGGTCCCTAAAAAAAATGTACATGTACCCGGGCAGATTTGATTATGTTCTTTTGTACTCTTATTTTTCAATACATTCTGTATTTAAAAATAAAATTAAGAAGGCAGAGAAACATTTTTCTTTCCTAATAACATTTAGTGAAATGGTATAAAACTCATATATTTTTCATATAGTAAAAAATATAGTTAACACTCGCATTTAATATATGACACTAAATAATACTAAAACTTGGATAGCCGAATGACTATATAAACGTAAATATTTTGAAATAAGACAGAGAACAAATAACACAAATCTCTTATTTATCTCTCTTCTAGAAGATCACAAGGTTCATATTAGCCCAGTCAATAAAGGTCTTGAAAAGGAAAAAAAAAAAAAAAAACTGCGTGAAAGCTGAATTTTACACCATTGATAGATCCCTACCAGAGGAGAATTTTTACGAAATTCTCCTACTAATTCCCCCCATCCCTCCCTCCCTCAAAGGTTCAGAATGGCAATGTTTACAAAACAACCAGTATCTCTTCTTCTAATTATGGGATCTAGCTCATCTTCTTACTGTTTTGTTTGTCATTAAATGGGATACAAGAATAGTGCAATTCATATTTACGTAACACTTAATAGTTTTTAAATGTTTAGGAAAATATATGAATAAAGTAGATTTTTAACTTAATTTTTTTTTCTCCATATTTTTTTATATGTCTTATTTTGCAAACATCCTTCCTTTAAAGTTATCGCCTACAATCTTTTGAATATACTGATATAAAGTTTTATTTATTTATATGCGATGCTAACGGAGGGGGAGGGGGAAGAAAGGAAGGAAGAAGGTTCGGCATGCCACGCGATTGCCCAGTCATCGACTTGAAAAATGGTACACATGTTCGTGAGGGACTCCCGTGCAGCATACTAAAAGCTTGGATTAATTTTCCTCGAAAAGAAAATTCGAAACTTATTACCTTTTAAAGTATGTTTTTCAAAAAAAAAAAATATGTGTTCTCATTAACTGCACCACTTTTTCCGTAAAAGTTTTTCTTTTTGCAGAATCAACTGTTTGTTCTGAATCCGAAGCTCCCTCGCTCTCTAAACTCCTTCCGTGGCTAAATCCTCTGGTAGATTTTAATCTCGTCCATTAACTTTAATAAAAATAATAAAGTGAAAAATAATAAATTAATTAATAAAAATCTCTTGTTTATGGTACTTCAATTTACTTTATATGGCTTCTCTGTCACTTTCACCTTACCTCAGAAGATCCCTATTGCAACCCAAATAGGTAAATCCTGTAACCACTTCAACCACGATACCCCTTCAGATGACTACTGTGTTCCTGCATTTCAGCCCACTGCTGCGTGATGCTCCGTGCCTGCCTGCCGATTCACCGGCCCAGATACTCCTTCAACTGATCAACGACTGTGCACTAGGGTGGATCGCTCTTCTATGGAGAAGAAAAAATTATTATTAATCAAAACCTACCTATGCGGAAAAGATGTTCTATCGTACGGAGATTAAGAGAAAAATACTAAAAAAAATTTAATTCAAAATTTGATACCGCCGCAAGGGTGTTGAATTTTCGAAACAAATGGAAAAATACTGAATTTTGATCATACGATTCAAAAAAAAATTATTATTAATCAAAACCTATTTATGCGGAAAAGATGCTCTATGGTATGGAGATTAAGAGAAAAATAATAAAAAAATTAAATTCTAAATTTAATACTACCTAAAGGGGGTTGAATTTTCAAAAAAAAAATGGAAAAATACATAATTTTCATTATTGATTATACGATTTTAGATTCGAAATAATAATTTTTTTTTGCAATATAAATAACCAAAAGTGATGATTAATGAGTACATAATGATGTAATGAGTACATTATAATGTACATTGCAACATTTTATGACTCAGCTCTCCCTCCCCACACCGTCAAATCAGTCCGGTTAAATAACTAGAGCAGTAGACAATGAATTTCCGTGCTTTCAGAATTCTTCGAAGGGCTAATTCCCTTATGTGATTTCTGTCGTCAGCTAGCATTGATATCAGGACATTTTCTGGATGGCCAAAAAATCAATTTCTTTTAATAACAGGGTCTATGACATCCTTCAAATCATTCGAGAAATAACGCGATAGAACGATTGATTGATGCAAATGCTGTGCCTTATAGATTAATTATGGTTTCGTTTTGATCTTGAACCACATAGAGGCATAGACTTTTGCAATGAATGTCGTTAATGTCAATAAAGCGTCGGATGAATTTTCGTGAGTTACATTGAACCTGAGAATTCTGCACGCGATTCTAAGCCACCTTGCGTGGCAAACTTTTCCAGGAATCATCTTCGACAGACTTTCTCTGCAATGCCAGCAGTTTATGACTTCACAAATTTCTATTAAGTACAGTTGATCAGTACTTAAGTCTTTCTTGTTAGTCACTTCACATAGCGTGTTTTCTATTGGTATTGAAACTACAGATAGCTTCTCGCATCCGACCAACGATTTTCTTATTTCACCAGTCAGGCTTCTGAGCCCAGTTGTGGTTCTATACACGTGCGTGGAAAGATGACGTAGTGGAAGCTCGTTGGCGTGTAACTGACACACAAGCCATTGTAGTGGACGATTCAGGATCAGTTCCATGTTACGTATAATACCTCCTCTAACACCTGTGTTGACAGATGTTCCGTCGCAACCAGCTTTGTTACATCTATGTCATTGTCAATGCATGACAAAAAACTATATATGTTATTTCCAATAATTTGCGCTCTCCCGAAATTTACAGACACGTGGCCGATGTACTCAGAGCCAGGTTCTTTTACCAAGGATAAAGCAGGAGACAGCAAAAAGATGGGATTGCCTATTGCTCTAGTTGTTTAACCGGACTTATTTGACGGTGTGGGAAGGGGGTTTGGTTTGGTGGAGTTTACTGGCGCAAAAACCATTTTTGATTATGCTGCGCCAAACATATGGTTTAGGATAAAATCTTAGTATAGGAGTTTAGTTAAAAGGAGTGTCAATATTTGAAGTCTATAAAAGCTTGCAACAAGGTAAAAATTACCTAAAAACAAGGTAAAAAATTTTTATATCAAAGAGTAAAAACCAATCATTCTTAAAAAAGTAAAAAGTTGTGGATGAGGATCTTTGTGAAGGATGTCTTTAAGAGTGATAGAGGATGAGTGGAAACAGCGAATGCGTTGATGCTTAAATTGTTGACATTCAATAAGAATGTGCAGAACAGTCATTTGGCAATGGCATGCTGTACAAAGAGGTGCGGGTTCCCCCAATAACAGATGCCTATGCGTGAATCTAGTGTGTCCGATTCGTAATCTGGTAAGAATTGTGTCGAGCTTCCTGGTAGGTAAACTGGGCCAACAATCAATTAAAAGTTTAATGGAATGAAGTTTAATTGTGTCTTTACGATCCCATTGAGCTTGCCATTCTGAGTGGAGAATAGATTGAATATAATTTTTCACATCGTTGACAGGGACTGGAGAGTTCAAATTGATGGTGGCAGACTTAGCAAGATTGTCAGCAAGTTCATTTCCGGGTATACCGACGTGTGAGGGAATCCAGCAGAAGAGAATAGAAAAACCTTTAAAAGTTAGATGATCGTGCAATTCAAGGATATTAAATGTCAATGGATGACTGAACCGATGAAGTGAGGTCATGGATTCTAGAGCACTTAATGAATCTGAATAAATGATGAAATTATCAGGTGGACCACTAGAAATTTCAGATAACGCATGTAGAATGGCAGTGATTTCTGCTGTAAAAATGGAGCTCGATGAGTGAATTTGGAATGAGAGAGTAGAATTACTAAAAACACAAGCGAATGAAGTGGAAAGAGAGCTTTTTGATCCATCTGTAAAAATAGGAATAAAATTATGGTACACATCTCGGTGATCTGCAAACAGTTGCTGGTAAACTTCAGGGGCCGTATTAGCTTTGTCAAAGGTCTTAAAAGGATTTAAAAATCTTAATCCATGCGATTTCCATGGAGTGAGATGATGCTTCAAAATGGGGATAACTTGCAAATCCTCCAGATTTAGAGTACGAAGTAATTCGGATGCTCTAGTAAAAAATGAAGGGATGACGGATGGTCTGATGGGGAGCTGAGTCATAAAATGTTGCAATGCACATTATACTACTCACTACTTAGTACTCACTACTCATTAACCATCACTTTTGGTTATTTATATTGCAGAAAAACAATTATTTCGTATATAATATTGTATAATCAATAATCAAAATTAAGTTTTTTCCATTTTTTTAATTCAACCCCCCCCCCTTTCAGGTAGTAAAATTTAGGAATTTTAAAGTTTATTTTTATTATTTTTCTCTTAATCTCCATACCATAGAACATCTTTTCCGCATAAGTGGGTTTTGATTAATAATATTTTTTTAAATCGTATAATCAAAATTCAGTATTTTTCATTTTTTTTTCGAAAATTCTACCCCCTTGAGGCGATATTAAATTTTTAATTTAATTTTTTTTATTATTTTTCTCTTAATCTCTATACCATAGAACATCTTTTCCTCATAGGTAGGTTTTGAAATTCTGAAAAAAAAAATGTTTCGATCCACCCTACTGTGCACCTGTCAGTCTTCTGCTCCTGCCACAATTTTCCATTGTGCTCTGTACCTGTCTTCCAGCTGACTCTTCCCAACCAACTACTGTTGCATGAAACCAGACCCACCTTTTCCACGGAAACTGTATTAGCCTCACTGTTATCTCAACAAATAAAATTCATCTTCCTCACGTCTGTCATGCATCAAGACACGCAAGTTGTGGGGCTTGCAGCCCCAATAAATTGCGCTTCCCTTGAACAATTCAAAATCCCAAGCTCCATCAGAAAGGGTAAAATTGCTGCCTCAGATTACCTAACACAATGTCGTTTTCTTTCTAAAAGTTGCGGGATGTCGTTTGTTGAAAGACTATAATATTTTATAACTCCGTTAAACCGAACTTCGCATAATGAAAAGGCATGTAAAGCGGTTCTAGTGATTTAAATGTAACAATATTTTCCTAGAATCTAGTAGAAGCGATTCAAATGAAAAAAAATATGGAGCAAATTTGAATTTTTGACAACACGAGTGCACAACACCACGGAATCTTTTCTTATTTTCATAAAAAAAATAGTGGAGAAAAGATTGAAGCAGAAATATTGTGAAGGGAAGCACTTTCTTGTATCAAATACGGTATTTGAAAGAAAAAAGGCTTTGCGTTCGGAAATAAATTTCGGGTGCGTTGGTAGTTAAATTAAAAAAAAAAAATCAGATGAACTATTCGTTTTTGGTACAGTAATAAAAAAAATTAAAAATCATTTCAAAAATCACCTTAGATATTGTTCCAGCGCCACCTATTAACGAAAAACTCAACTTTATTCTTTATGTTCTATTTTTCCCCTTCTTTTTCTGTTCCATTTTTTTTTTTTTTTTTCGTTTTTCATTGAGCATACGCATCACTTTTACTACATCCTGGGGAAATTTTGTTCCGTTTGGAGCGAAAGAATTATTTATTTTCGTAAAGAAAAAACAGATTTTAATTAAATTGCAATTGTGAGAGATAAAAAAAGTACAATTTACAATACTTTTCAATGTGGAAAGGTATAAAGGAGAAGTAAGAACCATCAAGTACCTAAAATTCAAGATTTATAGAATAAATGGATGAACATTCAGAGTTATGAAGGAATACCTTTGTGAACTATATTAGTAGTTCTGTGAACAGTAAACCTCGCGACACTACAAAAAATCTAACATTTATTCCTATTCGTAGTTTTTAAGGGATTATTCAACGTTGTCATTAATTTTGGAGACAACATTGTTTCCACAACTAGACTCTCTCTCATTCGAATAATTCAACGAAGCTACTAACAACATACAGTTGAATACCTCTTAAGGTAACTTCTTCCTATGCACAGCATATCCACGACTCCAGCCTTAAACTAACATCACCAAAAGTATTGCTTTTTAGAATTATTTATATTGAATCTTAATAAAAAAACAATAATAACTGCTGCACTTCTAAATTTTTTGCATCTTTTTTCTGTCTTTAAAAGTGTGTCGGCATGCACATTAATAAAGACGACAATTCCAACACTTACAAAGTTCTATAATCCAAGAAATGCATGCAGGTTAGAACTTAGGATGCATACCGGTTTCTAAGAAAATAAGTAAACACTTAACCTTCAAAAAACATCACTAGGAACGAAACCAATACCGCTTGATTTATAATGAGATACGCTTTTGAGAAATGGCGCAAATCAGTTTTCCTCCACCCGAGTGCTTAGAAAATGAAACCGTATTTGAGAACTTTTGCAACTACTATTCTGATACCTGGAGTCATTTGGGTCACTTGTACCTAGAGCTACAAAAGTTTGTACAAACATACTTTGAAAAGGGGGATGAACGTACTTCGGGACCGTTTTAAAAATTTTAACTAGAATTTTGATTAAATAGTAATTAAATGAATTTGGGTTTTTCATTGATAACATCCGAAAATTTTATACCGCAAAGATTATTATTACTGCGACAAACATTTTAAAAAAATCATCTGTTTTGTGATGCCAATTGAGCTGCCATACAGATTTTCTCTAATTTTAACATCGTTCCCTCAGCTGCCTAATATTTGAAATGCATAATTCTGATGAAATTTTATCGTCCTACCCGTTCGAAATTGATGCCATAGAATTACACCCATTAAGGTAAAAGATGGTGCTGAAACTTCAAAATCAGAAAAAAATGAAAAAATATATTTTCACTGTGCTCTTCAAATGACAACAACCTCAAATCTTCTTCTAGATTTTCAGCTAGGATATAATATCCCAAGCTTTATATAATAGAAATACTGTAACAAAATATTCGCTTTACCTTCAGTGGGTTAAAAATTTTATATAGAAAATATTTGAATTTAAATAGTGGTAACTTTTGTATAAATATTTATATGCATTTACAAATGCTTTGCTTTTTCTTACTTCCTTTAATTTATAAAGTATTGATAAAGTTCCTGGATAATCAATAAAAAGTAAACTATTATAAGGAATGTCTGTTCAGCCAATACTTTACTAAATTTTTTCACAAGCATATTGTCCGTTCTTGAAATTATCTCAAGACGGCCTTTCTTATAGAATAGTTACGCTCTGTTCAATTGACTAATGATAAAACAATGGTTGCATTCTAGTTTCAGTTATTGCAATACACCGTCTCCCAACATGGCAGTTAACAATTTAAGAAAAGAAATTGCACGAAAGTTTCGCTTTAATTAATTTATTATTATTTAAATATTTATTTCATATAGTTGAATCAGAAATGTCTCAACATTATACGAAATCATATGTAACTCCCAATGATTAAAATTATTATGCTATTAATGATGCTTTCAGGTCAATTTTGGCTGAAAAATATAAAAAGTTAAGAAAGTTTTCATAAGACATTTAAATTTTAGGTTGGAAATCATCTGGCACTTTTATACGATGTAAGTACCACTTTAAATATTCAAATACTGTTGAACCAAGCTAACTGATATTTACATGCAGGGCCTTGTTACTGTAAGAAGGTTCAAAGTTTTTAAAGTAGTATGTAAAATCATTAGTTTCCGAAAATCGCAGGATGCAGCCTTAAACAGGCGAACTTCCAAACCGCGGAAACCACGGAATATGCGGTCAGAGGGTTAATGGTTTTTAGTGCAGGGACTGTATTTCAACAATTGACCAAGTTTTTTAAAATTTCCGTTTCTTCCTGAGTTGGACAGAAGTCACTGATAGATAAAGTAAATATTATTGAATGTAATACAGTTATAAAAATTCTGAAGAAATCTTTACAATTATAAATATGTTGCTTTCAAAATTGTCTCAATTAAAGGTTTTTTTCAGTTACCAATAGAATTTATTCTTTTTATTACATTCATTAAATAACAAGAATGCTCAGCGATAATTTTAGAAGGAAGTGATATTTCAAGATACAAATATTAAAAATAGCATTAACAATACAACAGTACATGAATGGAAATATTTTATCGTTTTCTTAAATCAATAAATTAAATGTTCCGAAATCCAGTTTCGGAATTTCTACAGGAAATCGTCCTAAAAAAATTCTGCAGATAAATTTTGTCCTCTAGGAATAAACAAAATATGTATTAAAAGCAATTTTTTAAAAAATCCTTCATAGAAGTTGTGAAGAGTTAAAGCATAGGTTTTTATTTCTAATATTTTTTTTAAAATTTTAATTGTTAGAAGCTCTTAATTGAAACATGATACTGTATTATTTAACATGAAATGAATTTATTGTCTGTTGATATGAATGCTGCATTGGAAAGCTAATAAGGGTACACTTCACTCTTAGACGGAGTTTGTGTGTTCTTTCTGGTCCATTGCAATTAGACCGGAAATTTCAAAATTTTTGTTTGCAAATCATAATTCTAACGAGTTTATAAAAAAAGTTAAAAATATGATTTTTTGTAAGTACAGGTAATTAAATTTTGTATAAACTATTATATTAAATTTAAGCTTGCTTCTAGCATAGTTTTCCTGTAATGTTATATTTAAAAAATAAATGAAATTAATAGCCAGATATTTAATTTTTCCTTTGATGAGTATTTTTACAGATCAGCAAATAAATAGGATTTTTTAAACTACCAAACTTGAAATGTAAAGTAATAAAAATAAAAAAGTATGTTTAGTTAAACTTTCGAAATACCGTACTGTTTTATAATTTTGTATTTCTGTGCATATTATTTTGGTAAAGAAAGACTGTAATACTGTTTAAATCTCATAATTTACTAAACACCAAACAAAACATATCTTTATTTGATCTGAAAATATTAGAACATATTCATAATTTTAAAATCGAAAGGTATCGGAACTGTGAGACTGTGAGAAACATTTACGTTACATTTGAATGAAAATTATTTTATTTACAATACTGTAGTCTTTGCATTTTTTCTTGCTTATCAGAAAATATTATTATCTTCTTCAGCAATGACTATTGCATAAAGAAAGTACAGATTAACAGTGTTACAAACTGTATCCCTGTGGACTATAACAATGGCATTATAATGTATTTCTTTCTTTGTCTTTCCCATAACGCCGCAGCTATCTAATAAAGCCAAACAAGCTCGAAGTTTCAGAGGCTCAAATACGGAATAATTTTTTAAATCGCCAGGTGAATAAATTGTAAACCTGTTTTCTGGAAAAGCTAAATTTTTCAACTTCTATAACGCTTTTTCAACTATTGCTGTGCATTTGACGAAAACATTGTTTTAGCAAGACAGCTCTTTCTAGCTTGAGAGAGCCCAATTTCGTAATGTAGCTTCCAAATTCAACATTTTACTACCTAGTCTATACATTTTCTATAGTCTTTTGTAATAAAATCAGATTCTAGTGCGAACACACCTTCCATATTAATAAAGGACGAGTGCTGTCTAAGCAAAGCTTCTAATTTCCGGCAGTGTATTTCTCTCATTTTAGCATGTTCATTATAGCTAGTTGTAAGAATGTTACAGAATTTTTCATTTCTCTTACAAGCATATTGAGCTATGGCCAGCCCAAAGATTCACCTATTAAGAACTATAATAGTAAAATCTATTCAAAATTTAAGTCATTAAAGCTTTACGAAATTTTCATTAGTTATTGCTCTATTAGCATATCTGAACTATCAATTTCTTTTTTTGAACGACGAATAGTCAAGAAGCTGTTCCAAGTAAATAAGGTACGTCAAATTGTTCTATGCAACTGAATTTGTATTGTTATTTTTTCCCCTTCAATATCAAGGTCCGGAGGTTAAGAACCCTGAGTACAAGCACTCCGTTAAACCACAGCAACATCGCCATCACTCTCTGTGCCTATTCTCATCGCTGCTCTGCTCTCGATGGATGTAAGGTGGTAAAAAATATTGGGGCACCATCTGACATCTATGAGCAGGTAAAATTGAGGTGAGTTTATAATTTGTTCCCAATCATCAGCTTTTGAAAAGAAGGATGATATGCAAAACTGAAATCTTATTCGCCGATGTTATTTGACGCCGAAGACGCCGTATTTTTTATATAAAGTTTTTCTTAATTCGGATCCCTTAATAAATCGAATTTTTAATTTTGTCTCGATAGTTTTGAATTATCGATTTTCCACTGTATATAAATCGACAAATCATATAAATAATCTATATTAGTCCATAAAACATACTAATAGTTGATTAGAAATAAGTCAAACAGTTTTCCAAATAATGTAAGATTACAATAATTGTTATAAAAGAATGCACGAGAAAGCAGAATTATTCCAGAAGGAGACAGTTTTCAAATATCAAATTTTCCTAGTATGTAGTACAAGTGATCCGCTCTATGAAAACAGAAGAAAAAATGAAGAGAAAAATGTTGAAATTTTTGACAACACGAGTGCAAAACACCACGGAATTTTTTCTTATTTTCGTTGAAAAACGAGGAAAAAAGAAGGAAAATGGAAAAATTTCTTTATCATCGCATAAATTACCACCAGATGATTTGTTTTCTATAAATTTATAAATTATGAAAAATGTCGAAGTCTTATCACAATTATCATAGTTCGCGTAATAGAAAGGAGAAAAACGACGTATAAATGAAGCAATTTATCATTTCAATAAATACGAGTGAATCGGGACTGTGATGAAACCACGTATAATTGAGAAACCTATAAACGGTGCTTTACTGTATTATAATTTCATCAGTAACGGTAGCAATACAGTAACAGAGCAGTAGCACAAACCACCGAAGGGAATCTACATTCAAATCGAGTGGAGTGCGCGCTCGAGAGCAACTGGCTGAAACGAATTCTTATTCTTTCTTTTATATAGTGTAAAGTTTTTCTGTACAGATGTAAATATATTTCTTATTAGTAAATGATCTTGGTTCTAAATATCAGCCTTTTGTTTGGAATTATTTAAGACCACGAACCACTCAAATAATATTTTTAACACCTTAATTTTTTCTTTACTAATATTTTCAATATTTTCATTTTTATTATTCTAGTTAGCTAGAATAAATATTACAAAAGTATGCATTTTTTCCAGCAGCTAAACTTAAGTGTTACTTCGCTATAGTCCTACAGAAAAGAAGGATTTCTTGGATCCATTATTTTTTTCTCTATTGGTATGTACGAAATAGTATTCAAAGTAGAACTGCGTAAAAGTAGCATTGAAAGGTTGGATTAAATCTCTAAGAAAAGAAAATTAGAAACTTATATACATTTTTCGATATTATTTTCCAAAGATATAAATGTGTATTCACATTAATTCCACCACTTTTTCTGAAAAAGTTTTTCTTTTTGCATAATTGGTCTGGATCCCAAGCTCCATCAGAAGGGGGAAAATCGCGGTGGTTGTTTTCGTTTTAATAGCTGTGGGAAGTCGATTGTTGAGAAACTACAATGCTTTATATCCCCGTTTAACCGAACTTCGTCTATCTAGAAGGCCTGAGAGGCGAGTCTATTACTCTAAACGAAACAATATTTTCCTAGTACGTAGTACAAGTGATCCGCTCTCTGAAAACAGAAGAGAAAAATGTTGAAATTTTTGACAACACGAGTGCAAAACATCACGGAATTTTTTATTATTTGCATTAAAAAAAGAGGAGAAAAGATATAATTTTGAAGCAAAAATAGTGTGAATCGGTACATTTTCTTGCATAAATACTATATTCTGAACAAAAAAAGAGTTTGTGTTCGGAAACAAATTTAAGTAGCGCTTTCAGTTAAATTTTAAAAAAATTAAGATGAACTATTCGTTTTTCCTTCAATAATGTGAAAAAAATAAAAACATCACCATAGATCACCACAGAACCACCATCACCATGCAAAAATCACCATAGATATTGTCCCAGCGCCACCTATTAACGAAAAGTTTAATTTTTATCTTTATCTTCTATTTCCCCCTTATCCTTCTCCGAATTTTTTATATTTTTATAGAGCGCATGCACGCATCACTTGTACAACATTCTAGTGAAATTTTGCTTCGTTTGGATATATTTTCGTAAAGCAAAAACAGATTTTAATTACAATGCAAGCGACAGAGATAAAAAGAAGTGCAATTTACAATACATTTCAGTGTGGAAAGGGGTAAAGGAGAAGAAAGAACCATCCAGTACCTAAAATTAAAAATTTATAGAATAAATGGATGAACATTCTTTGTGAACTATATTAGTAATTCTGTAAACAGTGAACCTCGCGACTCTCCCCAAAAAATCTAAGATTTGTTCCTTTTCGTAGTTTTCAGGGATTTATACAACATTGTAATTACTTTTAGATATAAAATTGTTTCCGAAACAAAGTCCGCTCCAAGACTCTCTTTTTCGGATCATTCGACAAAGCTACTAACAAAATACAGTTGAATACCTTTAGGTAACTTCGTCCTACACACGACATATCCACGAATCCAGCCTAAGACTACCATCACCAAAAATATTGCTTTTTAAAATTATTTATATTTAATTTTAATAAAAACATACAATTATAACTGCTGCACTTCTAAATATTTTGCAGCTTTTTCCTGTCTTTAAAAGCGCGTCAGCTTGTACATAATTAAAGACGAAAATTCCAACACTTGCAAAGTTCTATAATACAAGAAATGCAAGCATTCTAAAACTTAGGATGCATCCTAGTTTCTAAGAAAATAAATAACCACTTAACCTCAACAAAACGCAACTGGGAACGAAACGCATAGCGCTTGATTTATAATTAGATAGGCTTTTGAGTAATAGCACAAAGCACTTTTCCTCCACCTAAGTGTTTCGCAAATGAAACCTTATTTGAGAACTCGGGTTCTTTTTGCAACTAATATTCTGATGCCTGTGTTCATTGAGGTCACCTGGACCTAGAAGTACAAAATTTGGTACAAACATACTTTGAAAAGGGGTATGACTGTGCTTCCGGACAGTTTTAGAAATTTTAACTATAGTTTTAATTAAATAGTAATTAAATGAATTTCGCGTTTTCATTGATAACTTCAGAAAATATTATAACGCCAAGATTATTTTTACAACGACTAATATTTAAAAAAAAAATCATCTCTTTTGTAGTGCCAATTGAATTGCCATATAGGTTTTCTGTAATTTTAACATCGCTTCAACAGCTGTCTTTATTTGAAGTACATAATTCTGATGAAATTTTATTCTCCTACCCGTTCGAAATTGATGTCATAGAATTACATCCATTGATATAACAAATGGTGCTAAAACCTCAAAATCAGAAAAAAAATATTTTCTCCCTGCACCATTCAAATAATAACAATATCAAATGTAATTTTTTTTACCAGCCCGGATATAAAAGATTTCAAGCCTTATATAAAAGTACCTAATTGCCATAAATGATCTTTAAAATGCCGTAAATAAAATAATTTATATTAAAAAAGTTTGTATTGAAATAGTGGTAAATTTTATAGAAATACGTATATTCATATCCAAATGCTTTTTTGTACTTTCTTTCAATTATTTCTGGATAATAAATAAAATGTAAATTGATTTAAGGAATATTTGTTTAACCAATACCTTAATAAATTATTTCCTAAGTAAATTGTCCGCTTTTCAAATAGCCTCAAAACGGCGTTAATTCTTGAATAGTTACGCTCTGTTCAATTAATGAATGCTGACACAATCGTTGTATTCTAGTTTCAGTTATTGCAAAAGACCGTCTTCCAACAATTCAGTTAACAATTTAAGAAAAGAAATTGCACGAATATTTCTCTTTAATTTATTTATTATTATTTAAATATTTATTTCAGATAGTTCAATCAGAAATGTCTCAATATTATCCGAACTCTTATGTATCTCACCATGATTATAATCATTCTGTTATGAATGATGCTTTCAGGTCAATTTTGACTGAAAAATATCAAAAGTTTATAAACCTTCTATAGGACATTTATATTGTATATTGGAAATCATCTGAAACTTTCTTGCGATGTAATCTCCACTTTAAATGTTCAAATACTGTTGAACCAAGCTAATTGATATTTACATGCAGGGCTTTGTTAGTATAATATGATTCAACGTTTTAAAAGTAATAAGTAAACTCATTAGTTAGCGAAAATCGCAGGATGCAGTAGGAAACAGACAAACTTCCAAATCGCGGGATATGCACTCAGAAAGTTAACGGTTTTAAGAGTAGGGAATATATTTTAACAATTGACAAATTTATTTTTAATTTCTGTTTGTTTCTGAGTGGGAGAGAAGTCACTGATAGATCCAGTAAATGTTACTATGTGTAATACAATTATGATTTCAAAATTATGTCAATTAAAGTTTTTTTTAGTTATCAAAAGAATTTATTATTGTCAGTACATTCATGAAATAACACGAATGCTGAGATATAATTTTAGAAGGAAGTGATATTTTAAAATTCAAATATAAAAAATACGATTTTCAATACAACATTACTTGGAAGCAGATATTTTATCGTTTTCTTAAATCAAAAAATTAAAAGTTCCGAAATACAGTTTCGGATTTTATACAGGAAATAGTCCCCCAAAAAATTTTGCAGATAAATTTTGGCCTCTAGGAATAAAAATATCTGTATTAATATTAATTTGAAAAAATCATTCATGGAAGTTGTGAAGAGTTAAAGCAAATATTTTCATTTCTAATATTTTTATAAAATTTTAATTATTAAAAGCTCTTAATGGGAACATGATACCGCATTATTTAACATGAAATGCATTTTTGTCGTTTGATATGAATGCTGCAGGGGACAACTATTAAGGGTACACTTGACTCTTAGACGGAATATGTTTGTCCTTTCTGGTCCATTGCAATTAGACCTGAAATTCCAAAATTTTTGTTTCCAAATCACAAATTCAAACGTGTTTATAAAAAAAGGTATAACTATGATTTTTTGTAAGTACAGGTAATTAAATTTTTTACAAATTATTGTATTGGATTGAAGATTGCGTCTAGCATAGTTTTCCTGTAATGAAATATTTAAAAAATAAATGAAATTCATAATTTTTACCTTTACAGTTATTTTTAAAGGACAGCAAATAAATGGGTGTTTTAAACTACCAAACTTGAAATGTAAAATAATAATAATAATAAACAATACTTAGTTAAACAGTCGAAATACCGTACTGTTTTATATTTTAGTATTTCTATGCATATTATTTTGGTAAAGAAAGCATGTAATACTTTTTAAATTGCATACTTTACTAAACAACACATTTCCTTACTTGATCTGATAATTTTAAACAAATTCATAATTTTAGAATCGAAAGATATATATA
Source organism: Araneus ventricosus (assembly GCA_013235015.1). Taxonomy (NCBI): domain Eukaryota; kingdom Metazoa; phylum Arthropoda; class Arachnida; order Araneae; family Araneidae; genus Araneus; species Araneus ventricosus. Next base: position 13,593 of record BGPR01013636.1, on the reverse strand, counting down.
TATATATATATAAACTGTGAAAAAATATTTAAGTTACATTTGAATGAAAATTATTTTATTTAAAATATTGTAGTCATTGCAATTTTCTCTGCCTTTACGATGCAATTTTTCTTGCGTATTATAAAATAATATTATCTACTTCAGCCATGACTATTGCATGAACCACGTCTAAATTATCAGTGTTACCAATTGTTTCCCTGGGCAACTTAACAAAGACATTTTACAGTGCTTCTTTCTTTCTCTTTCCCATAATGCCGCTGCTTTCTAATAAAGCCAAGCAAGCTCGAAGATTTACAGGCTCAAATGCGGAATCATTTTTTTTTTAAATCGCCAGGTGAATAAATTGCAAACTGGTTTTCTGGAAAAGCTAAATTTTCAATAAAGCCTTTTCAACTATTGCTGTGTCAACTATCGAAGACATTGACTTAGAAAGACTGCTCTTTCTAGCTTGAAAGAGCCCAATTTCGTAATGTCAGTTAAAGATTCAACAGTTTACTGCCTAACCTCTTCTTTTGTAATAAAATGAGATGCTAGTGAGAACAGATCGTGCACATCAATAAAGGGAGAGTGCTGTCTAAGCAAAGCTTCTAATTTCTTGTAGTGTATTTCTTTCATTTCAAAATGTCCATTATAGCTAGTTGTGAGAATGTTGCAGAATTTTATATTTGTCTTACAAGCATATTGAGCTATGGCCGGCCCCAAGATAAACCAATTAACACGCTAATTGCAAAATCTATTCCGAATGTAAGTCCTTAAAGCTTTGCAAAAGTTTCATTAGCTGTTGTTCTATCAATATATCTTAACAAACTTAATTCAATTTCTTATTTAAATGTCGAACAGTCAAGAAGCTGTCCCAAGTATAATTGAGGAATTCTTCAGCTGACATTTTCTTTTCTAGAACATTCAGATCCTGGCAAACCTTGGCATCATATAAAAGTGTTGTTGCATGAAACATTGGAAGTATTGCTTTAACGCAGTTCAAGTGAAGGTTTCAATCAGCCACACGCTCTGTTTGAACAAAGTATAGTGCTAAGGGTATGAGTTCAAAATACAGAAGATAGATTTAAGACGTTTTCCTTGGTTGACTTGAGTCTTTCTATTATGTAAGAAAATCCCAGTTTTTTCAACTTTGTGAAGACTTGATCTTTTCCCTTTCTATCAAATGACGGTGGACTGACTTCAATATTAGGAAATTCAATAGAGGAGACGAGTCATGAGCTCTTCATCTGCGTTTGTAAAGCATGTCGTCCCATTATTACTGAAAATCCTTTCACAGGTTTCATGAACCTGGGATAAGTCTTGCACAAATATGACCTAAAAGAAACTTGAGGATTGATGCGTCAACGTGTAAAATTTCCCATTGCTCGGAAATTCAGTTATTTTTCATTATAAAGTCAATGTTCCAATGTAGCTAGCTCATAAGAAAGTAGAAAGCTCGCAATCGAATGATGATATATGCATCCATTTCATTTTCACTGATCCCATCAACACTGAATCCACTGAAATAAAAAATTCAAACGTAATCGAATGCAACTCATCTACTTTATTAACTTGGCCCTGACGTGCATCAGAAAAAAACTAGAGAAAAACCACGATACCCTAGTGTGAGTGGTATGGAGCCAGGAAGCTACTACATGTCTCACACCTTTCTCGGTAAAACCCGCAATTAGGCACAAAAAAATATGGGTGTTTCATCTCACAGATTAGATGCTTCCGATGGATGTTTAAATAAATTTTTCAATTGGAAGCATGTGCCTAACGATTTAGAAATTAGCTAATGTGTAACGATTAGAATGGGCACTCTGTACATGATGGAGATTGCTTGTGTGTGAGTGTGTATCCGTTTCTATCGCCTTTATACATACCAAACCGTTTGATATACCGCGACCAAATGTTGCATAGTGATATATTAGCACGAATGAGATATAATGCAACAAAAATTATTTTAAGACTCGAATTAGTTTTTTAAAATTTATTTAATGTTAAGTGGTTAGTTCTTAACTAAACTAAGCTTGCTTTTCCCCAGATGATGTGCTGCATTCTACCTTCAATCACTCTTCTTTTTTCGTACTTGCAATGAACTGTAATTCACTGCAAGATCTACCAAAGACATAAAAGTTGTAATTCTTCCAAGAAATATATGATGGTGCTTCAGCAGGCCAATGTTCTGGAAAAGTGTTGCCGACTCGTCCTAAAATATGTAAATAAAAGATTTGGTAAAACAGTGAAATAGTTTTGAATTTTATTACGATAATAAAAGATTTTGTTATAAAATTGTATATTTAAAAGTATTTTTTAACTTATCAAAATTAAGACAAAAGTCACATTGAAATAAAATTAGTATAAATGAAAAGAGTTTTTAAGGTATGTGACTACCTTCGGAGCACTTTTTTTTTAAATATTTGAATTTTCAATTAAAGAAATATGTTTTTAATTAAAATGGAACATAAAACTATTAATTTAAATGTAATTTCTATGAAATTATTTTTGACTGTGGAAATATTGACAATTTTTAGTAAAATTTTAGTAAAAAATTACAGTTACGGCAAACCTTCTACTAAAAATTCCTATAAATATATTTCAATAATATTTATACAGTACATTAATAACATCTTTATCTGTGTTATGAACTAAAGATTTGCAAAATTTCTAAAAGTTTTGATATATTCCAAATTTTGTGCCAAAACTCATTAAAAAAAAACTAACGTTTCGTTTTACAAAAAACGCAATAAAATAAATAAATATATGTAGATAGGGGTTAGATTCTAGTTCATAACACAGATAGAACTGATTAAAACATTTTCTTAAAATTTCAATTCAATATCTTTAAAAAGAATTTTTTGTGATGTTTAGCTAAGTCAAATACTGAAAAAACACAGTTTCAGAAAACACATTTAAAGATTTTAATGCAGCACAAAAACATTTTCTACCCACTTTGCATTCTTAAAATTCACCATATTTATATGTCAAACCCTCTTAACTTCATTTTTAACTAATTTTGATTTTTTTTAGCTTTTTTTTGCTTTTTTCTGGAGAGTTTTGTGGAAGGTAACGATTGACGTTTCGATTTCATAAGTCTCTCTTTGTCGATTCCCATATATTTTTTTAGTGTCAGTGGAACAATTGGTATTTTTAAGTAATTGAAAATAGGTAACAGTCCTAAATATCCTGAATTAAACAATAAAACTGCAATATATGAACCTAAAAACAAAGTTTTCTGCTGAACAAATGTTTCTTTCGGTAAAATAGAACACAAGACGTTGTTGAAACTTTCATTATTGTTCTGTGTCATACCATGCAGGCATTTTTTTAGCAAGTTTTTGTCACACAGTTCTAGATAAGTTGCTTTTATCACTTTCATGACAGAATTAGGGAGACCTGGTGATTTTTCCAAATATTGTCTTTTGTCGGATAAAGCTCGCTTATATCGACACCAACCGTCTTTCCCATCTGGACACTGCCCATGCATGAGGTTTCGATTGCTAGAACAGCAGTGAAAGAAAGCAGCTATTACTGCAGACTGCATCTTTTCGATACTTCCAGCATTGCTGCGGATAGCAATGCCGTAATAATTTTGAAGTTTGTCGATAAATTTATCGGTTAATTTACCTTTTCCACCGAGTCCTTTGGTTTTTTTTTTAATTTCCTAAGCCGTGAGCCTACTCTTTTTTGTACATGTCCTATACATTCGAGCTTTGTAACTGTGTCCTCCCCATAGATATCCTTCACTTTCAAAAAGGCCTTGGAATCACCATCTCCGTAGTATTCAGTGTATTGTAATTCTCGTTTCATTACGGATCTTTCAAAAATTCTGAAAGCTCCAACAGATTCCATATTTCCAGATGAACCTTTGTAGTTGGAACATTCATGGTCGCATTTGATGTTCATTTCACACATTTTAAGATATTGCGTCATAACTTCCAAATCCAATATTTTCCCAGTGTCGATGGAAATAACTGAGACGCAGCCATTTAGTGACATAAGGCCTCTCCGTTGCCACGTGCCATCAACAGAAACACCACAAGTTGTGGTTTTTTTTAAATTTTGCACTTCTTTTGATGCAGCTTTCATATTTTCTTCACAACTATACTTCACTGCTTCCAACAGTTTGAGTTCATGAATTCTGAATGTTTTCTTGTAAACATATGGCAAATTTAAAGTACATAACAATTTCATCCCAGCAGAAAATCCTCTGCCCATTAATCTCAATCCAAATACCAACAAAGTATTTAAATAACACTTTTTATTCTCTTTGGGAGTTGATGTAAATTCAGCCATAAATCCACATTTGCAAACTATAGCAAAGTTTGAGCAAAGTCCTTCTTTAGAATCTTCAGTCAGTTTCAATCCAGTTGCAAAACATTTTGGACAAAGAATCGAAAATACTCCAAGTAAAGTTTGGATATCAATTATTCTGTTTCCTTTTAACTCCTGAAAGTCATATTCTAGCCCATCAGAACTTTCCAAAGTGTTCAATTTTGTTGCACTTGCAGTAGACACATTATTCTTGGGGACAGAATTTCTGTGCCTGTTTCCATGAAAGCTACGCTTTTTAAACTTCTTAGACCTAGCTTTTGGCATTTTGAAGTGATTAATAAATAAATTAAACTTAAAATAAGATAAATAAAAGAGTTGACACTAAAAATATCGAGAAATAGCCAGTAAACAAGAATAACGCTTTTACAATAACAGTGTAAACAAACTGCAAACGATAATAGTATTGCCGTTCAGTAACACAAACTTGAATACAAAAACAGCTGCCAGATGCAAATAAAATTAATAAAAAAATAAATAAAGGAAACGTAGATCTATATTTTAAAAAAGATTTGGGCATTTATATTGCTTAAAAGTCACAAAATAGTCGTTCAAACTAATTGTTTACATTTTCATGTCTCTTTAAACGACCACTTCCGGTATCAAGAAACCCATTTCCGGTTTATTAATTATACTATAACTTTGCTTCTAATTATCGTAAAAACAAAACTGAAGCAGTTGTGGAATCTTAAATGTATGGGCTATAAAATGAACGCATAAAAAAAAATTCGAAAATTTTCACCAAAACGAGGATTTTGGGGTAGTCACATACCTTAAGAACAGATTCCATTTTAAACTTAAAAATTGTTTCACGAGGTCGTTGAATATAGTTAACTATTCATTATGAACATTCCTGTAATGTGCGTTGCTATTACTGGCGTCCGTGAAGGCTTTTCTACAAATTGGACATTTATAAGGTTTCTGTTCAGACCACTATTCGTAGCGCAATTTTCCTTACCCATAACGCAAGAATAGGGCTTCTCCCCGGCATGAGTCCGGCGATGTTTGTTGTGGTCACCTTTCGTAGCGCATGTTTTGTCACACATAACACAAGAATAGGGATTGTCTCCGATATGAGACCGGCGATGTGTGTTCAGACCACCTTTTGTAGCGCATTCTCTCTCACACATATCGCAAGAACAGTGCTTCTTACCTGTATGAGTTCGATAATGAACAACAAATTCAGCCCTTCGATAGCTGATCTTTCTTCCAATTGGGCACACAAAATGTCTCTCTTCGGCGCGTATCTGAACGTCAACATCCACGTCTGAAGAGCCCGCAAAAGTATCTGTACCCTTGGGAGAAGAAGTAGGAAGACTGTCGCCCACAGACTCGTCGCCACTCATATACTGGAGAAGACAAACATCTGGGGCAGTGCTTGGATTATACCTGTCATCCTGTAATATTGACCTCGCATTTAAATTTGATTTCTGCAGCTCAAGCCCAACCGCAGCCGAACCATCACTTGGATCTCAGCTCTGTTGTAGTACGAACAGGACACCAAAGGAGAAACTAAATGCCATACTTTGATCAACAGAGGTTTCACAGATGAGTTTTATTTCATTTTGAATTCGATCTGAAATGGTCTTTTCCGTAGCTGAGGTTACTTGGGTCCAAATGTGAGGAAGTGGCCTATTGTGTGTTCCTTCCAAGTGGTACGTTTTGAAAATTTAATTATTGGTTCTCTGAATCTTGCAAATTTATTTACTACATCCGCTTTTGATGCAAAATAAGCCTTAAAATTCCTTCTGCATGAATGGTTTTCGCTGTCAGGGAACGTTTCATGGCAGTGAAGGAATCCCCAAATATTTTGCACGATTAATCTGCTATTACGGAAACAAAACAATTTAAAAGTATGGCATACAAACAACGTACTTCCTGGTTCTTTTATATCTGTGAAACTACATACCTAAAATGGAAACGACGTAATGCTGAAATCCGATAAAGAGAAAAAAGTAAATATAGGTTTTCAACATTTTTGTGCTAACGTTGCATTAGATGCATAAATCTTTAATTTTAACATCAGACTAAGACATCAAATAAAAGTTGAAGGGTTTTAAAAGAGGTTTTAATTTATTCTATACTACTTTTAAGCCTCTTTTTAATTATAAAGGAATAATATAAAATTTATAGAGCAGAATTTATATCACACTAATTTATTTTAATTGTGTTTTATAGTTTCTCTTAAGATCTGATGTGTGCAACAAGATTTAATTTTGGTTCCTTTTTTATTATTCTAGTCCTCAAGATAAAAGTCTGGCAAGGAATTCTGTGTCACGGCATATTTAATGTTTCACAGCGTTAACGTTTAATGTATATAAATTTTAGTTTTGAGATTTCAGACCCGGTCTTCCACTCAAGAAGCAGTGAAGGTCTCGAGTTCTCTTTGCCTTTAATTGCTCATAACCGTTTAATGGAATCCCTGTAATTACTTGAATAATTATTTAAAGACCCAACATTTTTAATTTCTGGAATTTTATGTATATAATAATTTATTTTGGAATAAGACTTATGTTTAGTCTTTTATGAATCTGATTACAAGACGTTTTACACTAAGGAAATATTACGAATAAACATGATGATGGAATGTACAATATAAAACATTCATTATTAAAACAATTAATTAGATCTCATTTTTCCAGACTCATTAAAAATGCTGTATTTTAATTAAAATAAAAGTTTGTTAATCGTATAGACGTTCATTTGCAATTCAAAGTTTATTGGTAAAACAAATTTCTTGATTCCACGCCGATTATTTTCGATACTTCCGTTTTTTATCAACATACCCCAAGTATGGGGCAAATTGATTCAAATCCATTTTTAGGAACAAAGTGCAATAAATATTTTATTATGTCATTAATGAGCAAAATTCAACGGAAATTAGATTAACAAAGGCATAAACATACGTTATTAGTTCTAATTATTACCGCTGGCTAGATCATTTTTCAGCTTTCTAAGAAAAAGTGTATCATTGTCCCCGCATTCCTCCTGTCACTTTATTAAGACATTTATAACTCGGAATTATTTTCTACGAAACAAAATTCTAGATAGTTGTAGAAAGTGGAAATTATGAAAATTTCGCGTTAAATATCAATTGTAGTGTTTAAATCGAATCGACGACTTTCTCTTGAATTCTATATATATATTATAATATTTAGAAATTTCCGAAATAAAATTATAATCATTGTTTATGCCCTAGCAATGCCCATAAATTTAAACTCTTAACCTTTATAAGGAATTTTTTTTTAAATTGATTTTAAAATGGTTTTAGAATCTCATTTCTTGAATAGAACATGGGGAAAATACTTTCAAAAAACTATTTTGTTTTAAATACGGTTTATGACTAAAAACAAGTTTTTTACCAACTGACAACACTGGGCTTTATTTCGGCAAAAAATTTCCTCGATAAAATTCAATATTATTAAACACAAGTGAGTTTTAAGAACTATAATAAGGATAAGTAATTTCCTTCGCCGTTGTAGAATAAAATACGGCATTCTTCAGCGCACATACAATGTAAAAAAAGATGCAGCCGCAAGTGAAAAACATCAATTTATTTTTATTTATTAGGAGCATTCAGGCTGCCATCAATAAGTTGTAAACTGATTTAATAAAAATTTCATTATGTATCCTCTTCGACACGTCAGGCATTAAAGTCTTCAGTCTTATTCACATCATTCTATTTTAGAAGACAAAATTGAATATGTTGCTTAGAGGCAGCATTCGGCATTTAAGGGTTAATAAGATACCACATTTTATTTTGGTCGTTTATTGTTATTTCTATCCATATAAGAATGGAAACCTGAGATACTTATGTACTTCCAAGAGATTTTTGTCCTTTCAATTAATTGCTATTTACTAAGATTTTTTCTAAATATTACTTTAATCCAATTTTCTCTGCGGAATTTTGTTAAAAAAGTTTTGGACGAGAAAACGTTTCAGTTAGTTACAGTGATAGTCGGTCGAACTTTCTTGTGTAATAAAATACCGTCAGATTTGAATCGCTAATAACTACGAGACTAATAATGCGAAAAGAATGGCTGACCCCACAACGGATAGATCGTATCTGTTAGAGTTTGTCACATAGTATTTATTTTGCCTGTGACGTCATCGTTCCAGTGTAGGCGGATACGCGTGATTGTAATGAATTAGCTTTATGTAAGGTTACAAATAAGTGCATCGTGGAAACTTGTCCAGCTAGAAGATTAATTCTGGTATCATTTTAAAGAGCTTGAGGAGTATTACTGGGACCCAAAGTGGGACAATAAAAATATTTATCAAATATAAGTAAAAATCGTTATTAATTTGAAAATTTTAAACTCCGCATGTTTTCTGATCATAAGGTGCAGAGTTTTCTTTCGAATTGCACGAAACGTACAGAATACTTGAAAACACGCAAAAGAAACATTCTATTAAAATTTGAATTCAAAAACTTAAATATTACGGGAAATATGAGTATTTGTATTAAATAATGTTTTACTGCGCATACGGGAAATGTAGTTCTATATACTGTCAAATGATGGCGCCATCAAAAGCTACTTTAAATAGAACTTAATAAAGGCTCAGTTCGTTACCGCGCCGTAGATTTTTCGTTAAAACGTCGGGATAGAAACATAAAACAAGTATTTCGCATTAATATATAATTTAATCATCAATCTCTTTAATACAATATTTACACAGAGTAGTATGATGGTTACAGAATAAATATATCACAAGTTTATCGCATGTAGCAAGGATCTGTGGTACCTTGTGATTATACTACTCTGTTTTGATATTATATTAAAGATATAGACAATTAAATTTCATATTAATGCGAAACACTTGTTTTATGATTTTATCTTAATTTATTTAAGCCAACTATCTGTGAGCAATTTTGTTAAATATTTTTTTGTACAATTTTCTACGTGAATGAAAAAAATAAACCACAAATAAGCTAAATTGATTACTTTGGAGGGTTTCTTTTCTTCCTCTAATCGGTTTTTATACCAAAACCTAGAACATAATAGCCCCATAACCAAAACGTTATCTATTAAGAGCTTCTTTTTATTATGGATTGTCTTGTGATGTATGTTGCGAGTACAGACATGGATCCGGATATGCCTTGTAAGCGCGGTTTGTTGAATCAATGACTTCTCACATACATGACATGTGACGGATTTCTCCTCAGTATGCGTTCGACGACGCCTCAGTAGATTATATTTTTGAGAGAAACCTCTTTTACACACATCACAAAGAAAGATTTGTTTGTGTATGTCAAATCTTTGAGACTTGGGGATCAGTTCTGGTACCCCCAGTTGGGTTGGGATTTGGTTTGGGTTCCGTTATTAACGTGTGGAACCTAACCCAACTCCCAACCTAACCGGGGGTACCAGAACAGACCCCTTGGAGTGGATTCCTGATGGCACAGCGACGAAAACTATATTCTGCATCAAAAAAAGAAACGGTTATTTTTTTATTTCTGACGATTTCACCTCTCGCATAATCCCTAATTTTAGTTACTTTTGCAGATGAAATTTCCAATTCTCTAAAGTTTTTAACCTTCTGCGATTGCATAATATTTCTACAACTTTCTATTGTTCAGGGTGTAAAATCAGAAGCTGTTGCAAAATTCGTCGTTTGTGGAAGAATTATTAAATCTAATTTCTTTCTCACCTTGAGTAGAATCCGACGAGCTGCCATTTGCATTAAGTAGAACTAGATCCCTGGTTTCGTCAGGATTGAAGATATGTTTGAGGAAGAACCCAGCGCTGTAATTTCGGTACAACTGTCCTTAACTGAACGTTCTCCTTCGTTTCCATTTCGCAACGGAATGATTTCTCCAAATTATTCACAATTAATCTGCGAAAAGCTACATTAGAGTATTCAAAATTAACAGTTGAAGAATCCAAGGGATTTTAATCTGGTTTCATAGTCTTTTGTACTAAATTTTCAGATTCCTCGAGGTTTGTTGTGAAGCATCCGTCATCCTCCTCTTCCTACAAAAAGCAATAATACTCTTTCTTAGGAGGTGGGAATCTTCCACAGAAGGGAGACTATTTTCGACCCATAGCAAGAAAACTTCAGGGTCATCAAAATTTTTTAAACAACTACTTATCAGCAGTGAAAGGAAGCCAAACTCTATGTTCCCTTCAGTAGTGGAATATGGCAGTGTATTATCACGTGTAAACATTTGTAATTTCTTATGCTACCTGCAAAGCAGAGTAACATTGTTTTTTTAATACTATCGCCCCAGAGGCATCTATGTATAGCTTTCGATTGGAAGAGACTTCAGATAGCATTTTCAGAAATTCACGATTCGTAACGAATATTTCTTCTTCAACATGTTAATCACCAATCGTATTCGATTCATACCTACTATCTAATCAGACGACCCATCCTCTACTGCAGTTAGGAGATAGCAGAGAAGAAGTTATCTAATTAGATAGAGGGTTCGAATCTTAGACATGAGTCGTATAGACTATCGTGTAAAATTCTCAGAAAATGTCTTAAGTATCATCATGATATACAAAGATTACCCCGCCCTGGCCTAGGCCGTGCAGGAAAAATGTGATACATTTTACTCCAGATTTGACAATACTTATTTTACAATTTTTTAGAGACTTGAAACAACAGTTTCACTGAGCAATGACAATAAGTCTAATTCTTAGATAAACAGTTCGTGAAGAAGTCCTCGCAATGAGACACGAATATCTTCATTATTTATCAAGTCTCTTAAACTTATTGCTTGCCACCAACTATACTAGTTTTTTCTGTATGAGGTTTAAATTTCACACTCTTTATTTACATGAAACACAGATACCGTTTCTTGGCCACAAAAACTTAGCAAATTTTTTCGAAAAATCTAGCCTCATGTTCTCTAAAAACTCCATGAGCCGTTAAAATTAAGTTTCATAATTATAAGATATTTGGAATAAACTTCAATAAGTTATGTGACTTCCAAAGAGAATCGGAATGCCCTGTCGAGGAACGAACATTTCTGCAATTATATTTTTTTGCCTTTTTCTCTCTGTTCATCGGCAACATTCGAACGTAACCCATTCTGAGCATAACAACGGCTCATCCACTCGAACCACCACATCTATTGAATAAAAATGAATGAATAATTAACTTGAACGAGGGAATCTTTTGTGTTGCAGTTACAATAACGATGCGTTCGTTCCCGTGAGGATCTTGAGTTCACAATTTAAACCGGAAACTAGTGCTGGGACAATGAGGTCCAAATAGCTATTAGCTTTGTATCATTTAATGAAGGACGAGTGCACTTTTATTTAAAATATGTATTCATCAATATATACAATTAATAACAGTTACAGAATTAAACATCAATTAAAACTGAAGTTTACAGTAAAGATTTGAACACCGAAGAAAAATGTGAGGTCACCAACAGCAAAAAAAATGGTGGTCGAGTCAGTGCGAGCAACAAATGATTACAAGTGTATCAATTACATTGCGAACTTAAATACCACAGAAACATGAGCAAGTAGCGCCGCCTAGTGGAAACGTCAAATTAAGTATGCAGATAAACAGTAAAATACTTTAATACCAACACATTGATGAAGGCAATAGGATACGAAAAACTGTACAAGATCATCCAGGAAATGAGTAGTTCTGCCGCTGTTACTGTGTAGTTGCTTAACTTTTTAAATTAATACGCCTGTTACGAAATTGGTTTCAAGAAAAATTATAACGTGTAACTGAAAAGAATATGCCCCAATCAAATAGAATTTATTATATTAAAAAATTAACTTATAAGGTTTTCCTTAATCTCTTAAATCGAGAAAAAATGTTTCTTGCTCAGTTCACATAGCTGTCCTAGTACTATTACTACGCCACATCACATTCCCGTTCCCAGAGCGTTGGTTTCCATAGCTGTCCTGAAACAACTTATGTCATCTCTGTTGTTGTATCAGGAAACCATATTTTGAAAAATCTAAGAGGTAATAAGTCAAAAACTAGAATTGTGTAACCGTTAAGTTGTTTAATTACGAACAGCTCAAGATGATTTAAAAAAGAAATGAAATTCCTTTACAAGATTGTTGAACAAAGTTTAGTTTTTTTTATGGACGTTCTGGAATTGCTTGTTGAGATTACTGCTATCCCTGAAAGCTTTTTCTCATATTGGGCATTCATAAGGTTTCTCTCCTGTGAACATTTATAAGGTATCTTATAAGTCCAGATATTTTTGTACAGGTGCCATTTGTGTAGTGCATTTTTTCTTGCTCATACAGCAAGAATAGAGCCCATTTCCGGTTTGACTCCGAAATTAGTGGTCAACATTGCGAAAAACTCCATTTAAAATTTTTCAATCACATTAACATTTTTGTATAATATAAAATTCATCGATATAATTTGCATAAGAACAGAATTTTCGTGTGACATATATGACCCTCAAATATATTTTATTCTATTCCCTTTACAAAGAATTAATACAATGACACAATAATTAGAAAACTTTTTGAATTCTGTATTCATCTTAAGAATAAATATATTGAACAACAAATGCAGATATAAATATGCACTTCAATTTGAAAATTCCTAATTTCATTCACTAATCAATTTCTAAAATTAAATATTTTTCCATATCACATAATAATCTTAGTAAAGTCTACATCTAAAATCGTTGAAAGGTAATAAAATAACAATTGATTCCTTTTAAATTATTAAATAGAAAACGTCTAAATTGAAATTCCATTTTAAAACTTATCTGAAAGATTCTCCAATACGATTTACTTCTTATTATGAACATTCTTGTAATATACAATACGATTACTGATAAAATCATGATTTATCAACAAAATTTAATTAAAATAAAGAAAAAAAAGTACTCACAAAAAATACACTTTAGTGGAAACATTCCAATATATGTTCATTATTATCACTAAAATTGAATTTTACTATATCAACACAATCTTTCAGCATCAAGTTTCTCAATGACTTTCGTTTTCTGATCGTATGATGCTGGTAAAAAACATTTCAGAAAAAGGAAACAGATTGTGACAAAAATGCTTATTTAGTAAATTCTCATATCAATTATATAAACCATGTCAAAATTATAGATTTATACTTTTGCATAATACAGCATTTTTTATCTACTTTAAAAAAAGATTTAAATACCGTGAAGTAAAAACGGTATTAATTATATGGTAATAATTGATTTTGTATTATGATAGAGACCTGTAAATCATTGTTTCATCTAATTTCCACAAACAAACAAATTATTAATGGATTAAAGAACGAATCGTGGACGATTTGAGTATAATAAACTGAACGAAGTAATAA
>BGPR01013635.1:0-37562 GCA_013235015.1 Araneus ventricosus | reverse complement strand
GAACCGCTAAACCAATAAAACTTGGCAAACTGCCAATGAAAGCTGAATATTTCCTTTCATTTCCTCCAGGCCGAGTAAAACCGTGATAAAACAAATCGTACTGGCAAATTCTGCTTCGCCCGAGTTTTCTCGGGATAATAATTAACAGCAATATATACGAACCCGAGATAACTCGGGATAATCAGGCAAGCAGTTAAGACATTTGAAAACAAATCATTGGAAATTTTGATCCATGAAAAAAATTTATGCCTATCATCTTAATTACATGAATATTATTTTCAAATAGATAAATTTTGTGGTACATAATAGCCGGAAAAATTCATGAATGTTAGCATATTATACAGTGCTATTCAACTATAAAGATAACTTAAATACTATGGTATGTAAATATAAAAGTGGCAATATTAGTTTTTACTAGATAGTGCTTTGTTTAAGTTCTTTTTAATGCTTTGATTTTTTATTCTTTAAAGGTTTGGTGCCAAAGAGTATTTGTTTTAATTTTTAAAATTTTCCATAGATTGAAAATGAATATGGAAGCATTGGCTGTGATGCACAATATAAATCTCACTTACGTGAGCTTGTCAGGAAAACGCTGAAAACTGATGTTGTGTTATTTACAACTGATGGATCTAGCAGTAGCATACTTTCTTGTGGGAAGACTGATGAAGTACTCTCAACTATTGACTTTGGAACAGGTACTATTGATGTGTTTTTAGACCTTTTTTTATAAATAACCATGGATATCTGAGTGTAAAGGAGTGATCTAAAACCATGATAAGCTTACTCGTGCTAAAAAGTAAATAAATAAAACCACCAGTATTACATAGTAGTTGCTTTTGCTACTTTTCTTTTTCCTGCCCTTACATTTAAGTAATTTTGCTTTTTTAAAAAGATATTAATAATTTTCTAAATTTATTTATCATCTGTGTGTTTATATATCTCTTTTGTGTGCATTTTGTTTCATTATTTTCATGTAAAACGAATTGTAATCATTTGAAAATTACTCTTCTGTCTGTTAATATTTGCTAAAGAGCTAACTTTTTTATTTTCACGTTGTATAGAGTTGTTTTTAAAACACTAAATATGCTTTTAAATGAATTTTCTGTGATAATGAATTGATATATTCTTTTAAAATTGTTGAATTAAAATACATCCATATCATTAAGATAAAAACAAAGTGTTATTTATGAAAAAAAATAACTTGGTTAATTTATATTTCTGTGTGTAAATATTAAGAATTATATTTAATACATTTTTTGACATGCAATCATTTCATTTGGAAAATGTATTTTAGGAGCTAATGTTACTTACAATTTCGAGATGCTACGTTGGAATCAAGCATCTGGACCATTGGTTAATTCTGAATTTTATCCTGGCTGGTTGGATCATTGGGGACAACCACATGCACAAGTTAGTTCTGATTCTATAGTGAAGACGTTGACTGATATGCTGGAGGCAAATGCTTCTGTGAATGTGTAAGCATAAAACACTATTTATCAATTACAGCATGTTTTCATGTCTTCTAATTGATTGCATTGTTATTGGCCATATACACTATATGCCCAAAAGTATCCGGACACTTGCAGATTTTCACATTTTTTAGAATTTCTGCGAAATGGTTTAACTGATTGTCTTTAAACTTCGGATATGTAAAGAATAGACAATAATTCACATTTTACATTGAAGATTCGGTCCTGAGTGCAATTGGGGGACCGTCTACAAACTGATGAAGACAAAAACGTTTTTGGCCCATCCCGCTTCACAGAATACTAATAACAAGATGAAACTTTCAGAAATCGTAATGTTTAATGTGCATAATATTTACAGGAATTTTCGTAAACTCGGCTCAAATATTTAGGAAGATATAAAGGTTTTCTTAAAAAATCTCAAATTTTCCCATCTGTTTTTTGCTTATAACATGCAGAGTTTTCTATTATATTATACGAAACTTACAGAAAAATTGACAATATGTTAGAAAAGCATTTTGTAAAAATTTGGAAAGGAATTGTTGAATATTAGAGGAATTATGAGTAATTTTAGTAAATAATGTTTTACTGCGCATGCGCGAAACATAGTGTAATTTTTCTTTCACAACTCTAAAGCCAGATATATAGGGCAACTTATATAAAAAATTTTAGTTCAATATCAATAGTATTCAGAAAGATATCGGCATTACAACGAGCAGAATTTTAGCTCCTGTCGAAGAGAAGCAAAAAGATGAGGGGTTGTACACAAATTGATATTTTTTAAACTTGTATCTTTAAATAGTTATATTGAATTGTAAAGTGGTTAGAATTCGCTGCATACCCATGAACACATATAATATTCGTAACGAATAAAAAATATATATGTAGAATTATTAAAATATTTTAAGAAAATAAATTAATTAGATCAAAAATCGTTTCGCCATAAAATAAATATATTTAAAAATATCGTTTGGTAGTAAAATTGTAATATGTAACTTGTTAACAATCATGTAAATAATATAATTAAAGTAATAAAATTTTTGTTATTTATAGTGCCTAATTTGCTGGAATTTAAGTTATGCACGTAATTGATAAGTGTTCATGGGTATGCAGCAAATTCTAACCATTTTACAATTCAATATAACTATTTAAAAGATAAAAGTTTAAAAAATATCAATTTGTGTACAACCCCTCATCTTTTAGCTCCTCTTCGACAGGAGCTAAAATTCTGCTCGTTGTAATGCCGATATCTTTTTGAATACTATTGATATTGAACTGAAATTTTTCATATAAGTTGCCCTATATATCTGGCTTTAAAGTTGTGAAAGAAAAATTACACTATGTTTCGCGCATGCGCAGTAAAACATTATTTACTAAAATTACTCATAATTCCTCTAATATTCAACAATTCCTTTCCAAATTTTTACAAAATGCTTCTCTAACATATTGTCATTTTTTCTGGAAGTTTCGTATAATATAACAGAAAACTCTGCACGTTATAAGCAAAAAACAGGTGGGAAAATTTGAAATGTTTTAAGAAAACCTTTATATCTTCCTAAATATTTGAGCTGAGTTTACGAAAATTCCTGTAAATATTATGCACATTAAACATTACTATTTCTGAAAGTTTCATCTTGTTATCAGTATTCTGTGAAGCGGGGTGAGGAAAAAGCTTTTTTGTGTTCATCAGTTTGTAGACGGCCCCCTAATTGCACTCAGAACCGAATCTTCAATGTAAAATGTGAGTTATTGTCTATTCTTTACATGTCCGAAGTTTAAAGGCAGTCAGTTGAACCATTCCGGAGAAATTCTAAAAAATGTGAAAATCTGCAAGTGTCCGGATACTTTTGGGCATATAGTGTATTTGGCTTGGTTATATTCTGTAAATGTTGAATTAATATTTACTGTTAAAGTCTAACATAGTTGCGAAAGAAACATGTTAGTGAAACCGTATTTGAATTTTCTTATTAATATACAGGGTGAGCACAAAATCGTACCTGTTTTGAAAGGGTATAACTTTAGTACTAAGAGTACTATGCTGTTCAAACAATCACACCAGTGTTATAAGTTTTTGGTGGTATTGATTTTAATTACTAATACTCAATGTACATGTCACCTGTTATGCGGGATACATCGAGCAGGTAGATGATAGTCCAACTCCAACAGAACCTTGAGAAGCCAGTGTGATGGAGTCGACAGTTGCACTGATGCGTTCCTGAAGATTATTCAGGGTTATTGGTAGTGCAGGTGCATGGACTTTGCCCTTCAGGAACTCCCAAAGGAAAAAGTCACAAACATTTAGGCCAGACCTGGCTTCTGTCACTTACTTGACAACATATTCAGAGATGTATAGGCAGCTATAATATCCTTTTCTTTGATCACAAATGCACCCAGTCTCAACAAATCTTTTATGTCACTTTAAGATGGATGTTTATGTTTGTGGATGAACATCAAACTTCCATTTAAATATATGTTACACCCTCACAACACTGCTTGTTTTGGTAAGTTTTAACACATATAGCTTCTCTGCTGCGGGGTGCTTTTTCAATATCACCATCCTCTATCTGCTGAAGTCACAACTAATGATTCAAAAGAGAAAGATATAGAGATATTTTGAGTTAACTATAGATATAAACTTCATCAAAATTTTCAACTATTAATTTTATAACATCTTAAAATCAGAGTCTGTTTTTTATTTTTATTTTATTTTTTACTCGACTTGTATAATAATTCATAAAAATGCTGTAATGTAAAGCTAATAATGAGTATTAAAAATAACCTCAAAGAGTAAAACAGAGTTTTTGGGTTTTTCTATATATTTCTCCCGCACTGATAAAATAAAAATGAATATGCAGATAATGATTAAAATATTTCAAATTACATGTTAATTTTAAGTAGCTTTACAATCCTTTTTATTCTTCCAAAATATATATTTATTTTCAAGTCATTTGTAATATTCATGTCTTTTTAATAAATGAGATATTATTAGAACATTTCACAAATGGTTATTTTTATTTCATTCAAATGTCAAAATTTTTATTGACAAGAAACTTTTTTTTATTTAGGTATATGTTTCATGGTGGTACATCTTTCGGATTTACTGCTGGTATGATTATATTAAATTTCACTCTCCTTATAGTATTTATAAATAATTATAATATTTTTCTGAAGTCATGCAAACTTGTTGCTATTTGCTTATAGTTTCCAAGCTGATATTATTGATATTTTTGTTAATGTGGAGTCTACGGTGCCCACCTACTTCGTTCCTCTTAGGATCGCCAAATTTTTGCCGCCAAGAAAGGAGATGAGAGAACATTTGTTTTGGTTGCCCAATGATGTTTTTAACGAGTATCATGCACGCTTGCACGGAAATTTATCTTTTCTTCGATGTTTTGAGCATCACGCTATATTGCACCTTGTTTCGATTGGACTGTTTTGTTCATCTTCTCGATATGAGTGGTTAATTCATTCGAATTTGAATAAAATTTCATTTGGAATTCTTTGGTTTGAATATTGGTTCAGTACTGTGTATGTTATTCTGTGTGTTTCATTTCTCAATGAATGAGCAAAGCTACAAATATTCCGCTATGCTGAAAGCGAAGCTGCCGATGTTTTTTAAAGTTCAAAAATCTTTCTCTGTACATGCTTGAAATGCTGCAGGCATTGCATGTGGAAATTCTCGTTTTCAGAATTTTTTAAAAAACCTGGATTCCTAACATTCAATGAAAAAGCAGAGCTACTAGTTTCCTGCTATGCTGAAAGTGAAGCCGCTGATGTTTTTTCAAGTTAAAAAAATTGCCTGGTACACACATGAAATGCCTCAGACATTGCGTGCTCAATCTCTCCTTTTCAGGTGATACATGCACAAGAGAGCAATAAAAAGCGTACTGCACATCCAAAACAGTATTTGGCAACGGCAAATGAAATTGCACCAAGAAAAATTGGCGAGAAGTAGGCCGGCACCATAGACTCCAGGTTTACTGATATTTTAAGAGAAGATGCTGTTTTCAAGTTAAATCATGAGTTGTTAAGCAGCTCATAAAATTTTGAATTGTGATTATGTCTATTCTGCAGACATCCCTGTCCTGCCATGATTCAGATCTCCTATTTTTATTACCAAGGTAGAGTTTCTATTTATTGTACCAGAAACAAAATACAGTAATGTGAAGTTCCAACACTGGACTATTTTTATATTAATTTTTTTTTTTATTTGCTTACATATTGTTACAAAGTTATAAAGTTGTTTCCCTGAGATGCTAATCTTGGCGAAAAACTTGGCGACCATTTTGCCGACTTGACAGCAAAGTTGGCGAGTTTGGCGACAAAAGGAATTTTCTAGAAGGACCTCGAACTTTCAACCTATTTCTACTGTCTTCGTGAACTTTCTGGAGATTACATCACTTCCTACGTAATGAAGTCACTTCCTACGCAACGGAGACACTTCCTGTTGAAACAGTATAAAAGCAAACTCTCAAATCAAGAAGAGTTAAGTTAGATTTTGATCCGCAAGCAAGCTGGTGAGCTAATAGGAAACCTTTGAGCTCTGTGTTGAGATTTAATGGAAATCTCTGTTGTGAATTTTTACAAGTGCTGTTTTAATACTCATGTTACATTTCTTCGCTTAGAATACCTTTAAAATAAAGAGCTTTATCTTTTTAAATCCTTCTTGTTGGACTGCATTCACGTTCACCCACAGGACGCTTTTGTCACAATATACTGATAAAAAGGATTTATTGCTTTGACTACATAATTTAATTCATTTATAAAATATTTAACTGGGTAACAACATTTTATAATTTAAATAATTAAGTAATTAAAAAATAATTGTGATGTATGCATCGTGATTCATTATGATTCTATGGTAATTTTCAATTATTTCCATCCTCTGAATCTATTATTATTTTTAGGTTCAAACCTTGGAAGCACATTTCAAGCTTGTCCAACAAGTTATGATTATGATGCTCCTTTAAGTGAAGCTGGGGATCCCACTCCTAAATACTATGCAATGCGTGAAGCTATTGGTAAAGTAAGTACATGAAACTTGTTTATAGGGTATTAAAATGAAATGAATATGTATTTTTTAAAGAAGTGTGTTACTACAATTTGAAACTTTAAAGTTTTTGAAGTTACTTTTGTCTCTTGTAAATATGTAATTTTTACTATAAAATAACATGAATAGAAATAAAACTTTAAAAAAGGTTTTATGCAATTCTATTGAATTATGAAAAAGGAATTTCATGTAAATTAAATATTTTTTTTTAAGTTGGCAGTTAGTCAATCTAACAGGAAAGTTGTTGATTTTTAAATTTGGCAACACTGTTGGCTGTTGTTTTGTCTTCTGTAAAAATATATTTGACTCTGTGCTGTTTTTTATTTACTCTGAACTTAATTTGCATGTGTTTCTGTGGGTGATATTTTTATGTGACTACTTGTGAAATAACTGTAAAAAGAATTGCTCAGTTAAATTACACCATAAAATAGTTATGTTTGAGGACAATATAGTTGACTAAAAATAACTGTTGAATAATGAAAGTTATTTTTCAATAATACAATGTTCTATGTAAATTATAGGAAAAAAATTGTTTTAACACTTTAAATTGATATTCTATATTTTTTGTATTTTTCTAAAAAATGTGTATGTGCGTGGGGGGGGGGGATGCTTTTGATTACAAAATTTGACTTCCTGTCCAAAATCTGTTGAATATCCATATTGGAAATGTTCTGCTCGGAGATGAATCTGAACAAACCGTATTGTTTTTTGGAGTATTAAATGCAAGAATATTTTGTTTTGGTTAATTTTCAATAGAAATGATGCTGTTAAAACTGATGTTAATTTTTGTATGCATTTTCCCCCCTCATGATCTGTAGTGTTTTCTTGTTATATTTTTGCACTAAATTCAGTGATAATTTTCAGATTGTTAGTGTTCAAACCTTCTGTATGATTTAAAACTATATAGAGCTATAAAATATGGGAGCTGGTAGTATATTAAGTATCTATTTATATCTTTATTTTTATTTTCCCAGTTCTTCCCCCTTCCTGCTGGACGTGTGCCGCAACCTGCTCCCAAAATGCAATTGCCAGCTATAACTATGAAAAAAGTAAGTATTAATTATACTGATTTTGTGCATTCAGAGAACATATATCTGTACAGTCAATGAATACTTTTTATAGTTATGTCTGTTATAAGAAACCATACAAGATTATGAAGTAGTTTCCAGTGCTGACTAAATATATACGTTTTCATTTATTAGATTATTCAATTTTATCATCCTTTTTTTTCTGCCCCTCCCCCCTCCAAAGCCAAACAGATGTTGTTCTTTTTTAAATTTAAGTCTGAACAAAGAAAATTCTAATGTTTTTTTAACTATGATTTGTGCCAACTCATTTTGAGTAAGCTTTAGGGCTTATTTGTAGGACAAAAGTCCTGAGCATGATCCTAATGTATTTGAAAATATTCTATATATTTAAATAAAATTGAATTTTGAACACCAGTATATAGAGGTGAGAATATCATTTCACACATTTTTTAGCAAAGCCATATTGAGTCGGTGTTGTAATACTGACTTGCATAGTTTTTGTGGTATGAAATTCGCAAATTATCTTTAATCCTTTTTAAATGTACATATTTTTAAAATGCAAATGCATGTTATCTGAATAGAGAGTTCTTAATTGGAAAATTTGGTTGTAGTAGCTTTAGCAGATTGCTTCAATTTTGAGAATACAAGATTTCAAATATTTTATATCAGTAATTAAATCAAGTGTATTGCAATTTTTTTTCAATGCATGTAATATATTGGAGAATTGTTCTGTAATGTTCATTTTGTTTCAGGCCATGTCTTTGTGGGAATTTATCTCTAGAACTAGCTATTCAGTGTTTTCCACTTATCCTCTTTCATTTGAAGATCTTTCTCATGTAAGCATTTTTCTTATCAAAATATAATAGCAGTTATTCACCATTTTAGCATTATGAAAGTTTTATAAAAAAAATTTGAATTTAGTAGTTATCTATTAATTATGTTCTTTCCATTCTGCTGAAATGTATATAGAGCCATATCAAATGCTTTGAAAATTGCTTTTGTTTGATAAGCATTATTCTGTTATTTTGTTGAAATCTTTTATTTTATTTGTATGATTTATTTAAATTATTTATTCCAGCCATTTGGTTTTGTCTTGTACAGAACCACTGTTACATTCCAAACACCTGATCCAGCAATTCTTACTGTGAAAGGTATTGCTGATCGAGCTCATGTTTATGTAAACAGGGTACGTCAAAACTGTTCTTTCAATTTCTTGCCCATAGCTTCAGTAGTATTTTTAATTCAACTATCATGAAGTGCTTCCTGCATGTAAATGTATGATTAAGAGTTTCATGAGTCATATGTAAAGTTTATAACATTCTTATTAATTTCTAACATTTCTTTTCTTTATTTCCATCTAAATGCAATTAGAAGCCAATTACCATTTTATAAATTTTGGGTTCACTATTTTTTAAACAGGATAAAAGAGTGGTTATTATTATTGTTATTAATTTTTTCGTGAAAAGCTGAACTAAGGTTTAGTAGAAAGGTATGTTTGAGACGTATGCTTGCTATAAATTGAAGAAAAAAATTTGAAAACTAAGTCTCAGATTGAGGACTACAAATGAGAGACGGCATCAATGCCCACTCTCAATGTGTAGCAAGCTGAACTAACTACACAGGTGCACAACACATTGGATTTCTTATTATGCAATAATCAATTTTGGAAAGGCATTTCAATTTATTCTATAATGTTGATTGGTAATAGTTGCATCTCAAAATGTGTTCATTGGAGTTGTTCCTAATTGCACCCATATATTACTATCTATGCTACGAAATGTTAAATTCATGTTAAGTCACATGTGAAAGGTTGCCTGCTTTTGTGTACAATTTTCACATGCTAAATATAAAAATTTATAAAATTAGTATTATTTATGTGGATATAATTTTATGAAAGGAAAAAAAATGTGCATGTGCTTCATTATGCTCCATGGAATAATATATCAACATCACTTCTAGATAATATTTGAAAAATCAGACTCTGCAATTCCACTTTTACATAATGACTTAATTGGGTTTTCTACTTACTGAGAGTTTAGTTAGTTGGCGTCTACTGTGGTGCAAAATTATATTGTCTTCTGTGATAAAAAGAATGTTACTTTTACTTTGTTACTAAACAGTCATTAAATTTGGAATTTTTAAAAAGATTTTAAAGCTATTCTTCAATTTTCTAGAAATTGGAAGAATAGCTTTAATAAATTTTTTAATAAACAGTTTTAAGGATGATTTGTGTAACGAATTGAGTTTTTTCTTTCTTTAGGTATTACAAGGCATTTTGAGTCGTGAGCAAAAAGCAGAAAGTCTTCCTATTAAAGTTCTAGAAGGTCAGGATATTGAAATTCTGGTTGAAAATCAAGGACGTGTTTGTTCTGGTTACTATATTAATGACAGAAAGGTAACACACTATATTTCCTCTGTGCAACTTGTTATTCTCTTTTCATTACTAACTGATGTATCAGTGCATAATTTCAGCTCAGTTGAAAACTTAAACTTCCATTTGTTTTCATTTTAAAAGGACAGGGGAAATGCGGGGGAAATTGATACATTTTTTTGGAAAGCTATAAAATGATTTTACCAACGGTAATAATTAGAACTAATACACTAAATTTATACTTTTGTTAATCTAATATAGGATTTTAGTCGGGTTTTGGTCATAAATGACATAATAAAATACTTATTACACTTTTTTTCCTAAAAATGGATTTGTATCATACTAGGGGTGCATTAATACAAACGAAAATATCGAAAATAATGATGGTTAATAGGTGTAGGATCAAAACAAAATTTGTTTTATCGATAAGCTTTGTATCCCAAATCAAGGTTTAAAAGTTTAACAAAGTAACAAACTTTTATTTTAATCAAAATTCAACATTTTTAATGAGACTGGAAAAATGAAACAATAATGCCTGAGAAAATAATTTATCTCTACAAATAATAAAGGAGTGTGTGTGTGTGTGTGTGTGTAAAAATACTTTGGAGGGAGAGAATGTGTACCTCGAAGCCATTTTAGGAAATTTTAATTAATTAAAAATTAAGGGAAATTTTCGTGTTCTTCCTTGGTAACTTACGAAAATAGTATAGCACAAAAATAACTTTTATCCCATCTGAAAATGCAAAAAATTATCTTTTTGATGATATTAATTAAATTTCTGTGCATTTCTTTTCTCCAATTTTAATAAATTCGTAAAAAAATATTTTAAACTTAATTTACAACAAAATTTTTCATTTTTGCAATGAAATTCAAACCATTTTCATTGTTTAAACAAATACTTAATTGTGTTTTTCTCTTAAATAGTTCTGTTTACAGTTTCCAAAATTCAAATTTTTTGTTAAGTAATGTTTTGTTAAGTAACTTTTGTTAAGTAATGAAAGGTTACATTATAACAATACAATGAACAGTTCCCAACAGTTAAAAGACAACAAAACACACAATTAGAAAAAAACAAGTAAAAGCAGGATCAAGAGGAGGGCACCACACAAGCCAAAGACTTTGGGCAGGATGTCCTGGACAATTAATTCGAGTCCAGTTTTTGCACTGCTATTCAAAATCAGAATATCAAGCTGAAAAAGTTCTTAGGAAAATACTTTTGTCTAACTTGCTTATAAATCCACCACTTATAAATATAATGGGAGACAGTTCTTTCATCCTGTCCACACTCACAATTTGGTGATTTGCCAGAAAATCTGTGTTAATGCACATGGAAGCACCCACAAGTTGTTAATATCTGGTTTATCAAAAAATCTTTGTGACATCTTTTTATGTTTACCTCTGAAAAAATATCATTGAGGAATCTTGACTTGGGGGAAGACTCCCAGTGTGTTTGCCGTTCGTGTAGCATGGATACCTTGAGTTGATTTTTGATCCCGGATTTAGGGATTTTTACCTTGATATGGTAAAGTGTCTTCGTCCAGACATGGTAAAGTGTCTTCGTCCAGACATGGTAAAGTGTCATTAAAGTGATCGCAGTAGTAGATTGCTCAAAGAGTGTTATCTCGCAGTTAAAAAAATGTCAACCGAAAGTGAAGGTGCTCTGCAAAAGTATATTTCTGAAGTTAAGTTGTTGAGTTTGTAAATAATTAAAGCTAAATTTTATATTCTAATTTAATCCACTTGTAAGAAATCCTTTCTGGAGCTAACAGTTAAAATCTATCGTACCACAGGAAATCAATCATGAAGATACTTAGCATATATTATAAAGTAAATAAATATGAACCAATTAACTTTCGATTTTAAAGTAAGATGTATATAATATTTTGAATTTAATATTATTTTCATTTGATAATATAATTCATCATTGAGTTTTCTTTTAAGTTTAGTCTTCCTTTTAAATCTAATAAAAGATTTTTCATTTATTATTACGCTTCCAGTGTCTCGTTATCTTCTACTTATAATGATTCAAATAAACTTTTTGTATGCTCCATTAAAAGTCAGTTAACATTTATTGAAGTTATACTTAATATAATGATATGCTTTTTATCATTTCACAGGGGATATTCCAGAATGTCACTCTTGGTTCTCAGACTCTTGCGAATTGGACTATGACGCCTGTTAAATTGGATTCTGATTCATTAAAACAGTTAGAAAAGTGGGAAAATAATATAAGAGAAAATGATCCAGTATCAGTCCCATCTATATATACTGGAACATTCACAATTTCGAATGAAACTAAACTTTTAGATTCTTTTCTTAGACTGGATGGATGGCATAAAGTAAGTCAACAACATTTCACTCTTCACAACTAACGATTCACAATAGGGGGAAAATTATTTTATCTTTTGAAGGGTATAATAGATTTTTAAATAATGAGCAAACTTATAGTAAAGAAAAAGTTTGGTGATATACATATTTTCTTGAATATTTAGTGCTTAGTCATCAAGAAGATTTTCTTAAAGATCAAAGCTATCTTTTTAATTTTCATCTTAAGTTATTCCACATTTAAAAAAATAATATTAAATAGTTTTCAATTTGGAAATATTTTGAATTGGAAATATGTTTCCTTAGTATTTCTTCGAAAAATAAGAGTAATCTAGTATTATCTTTTTAAAATATAGTAAACCTTTGATTTAACTGAATTGTACTTTGTATTTAATGGAGAAAATTTAACTAAGTTTTATTATTAAGAAGCAACATTCGATGGGAAACAACTGAAACTTGAGGCTTTCTTTTTCAAGTACTCTTTTTCTGGTCAGATTTTTTAGCAGTTAGAATTTTTTATTAACTGATTACTCACTGTATTTGTCATTATTTAATACAACACCTTTGTACTTTACCAATCTGCAAATAATTTGGAACTTGTCTTATGAAAATTATTTCATATAGCTATATACTTTTTTTTTTGAGATTTTAGAAGTGTGTTTTGCACTGCAATTTAGGCATTATTATTTTTTTAATTCATTGCAGGGTGTTGCTTTCCTCAACAATTTCAACTTGGGAAGGTACTGGCCTATAGTAGGACCCCAAGTGACTCTGTATGCACCCAGCATTTTGTTTCAGGCTAGTCCTTCTGTGAATCAGGTCACTTTGCTAGAGCTTGAAAATTCTCCTTGTGGCGACAAAGATAATTGCACTGTTCAATTTGTAACTACACCTGTTGTGAATGGTACAACTCCACTATACTAGTACCCATCTCTATATGCACTGAAAACTTATATTCAAGGTATCTGCAAAGTCTCTTTATACTTTTAATATTTTATTAACCACTCAACAGTTTCTTTTTTCTGCCATATTGTGCCCAAAAATAAGCACATTTTTTATAAGCAATTATTTATTCAAATATTTGATTTTATAAATTGAAATCAGCAGTCAAAACAGTTACAAGTATTAATTTTTGTTAATTTTTAATTGCAGGGGGGAAGAGCATTTTTACTTAAAGTTGACTTTTATCCGAACAAACATCTGAACTTAAAAAAAAGCAGTAAAACCTGACCTAAAAACTGGTATTACAGTTGTTTTGATTTCCAACTTTATTTAGACTGCTAGACCCATGTACTAGAAACCTGCTAAGCAAAGACCTGCCCGAGTGTTAAGTGGTTAAGAAAACAAGCGAATAGACAAATCTGTGAAAATTATTACGAAATGATGAGTAGATATTGAAACTTTTCTGCCGCATTTAATAGACCTCTGTATGGACACCATTAGTTGCACAAAGCACATCAAGATGTTGCTCACTTTTTTGCCAGTTTCTCCGTAGTTTAGCGTCATCAATAGTGACACAGGCATCGACGATTTTAGCTTCAGGTCATTAATGTTCTACATCGTTGTTTGATATACGATGTTAAACAAAGATACTGAACAGCCCCACTGAAAGATGCCTCTCTCACTCACACACACATTGTGCCTTTTTATGAGGTGTAATCATTTTTTAGTGATTTATTCAACACCCTCTCTTGCATCATTAAAGTACCTGAAATAGACAAATACAGTGTCCACTGGAGAATGACTGAATACCTGGTACAAATTTGATTAACACATCTCATCAACTGCCTTTTTAACAATTTTTTGTAATTATAATGAGACTTTGTGGTCACCTTTTATTATTTTCAATTTGTGTGTTAATAATATTTTATTATAGGAATATGACTCAGAAAAATTTTAATGGATGGATTTCATTTTTTCCTGTTCATGGTTGATTTGCATGTACATGACATAGATTTCAGAACACTATATTCATGACATTTAACACTAAACGCACAGACACTTCATTGATACACCGAAACTGCCACTGAAAAACACTTATTTGATAGGTCACATTAATTTTAGTGTCAAACTTTTTAGATTCCGAGTTGTTTTGCGACCTGAAAATTTTTTAAATCACATATATTCAGAAAAATAAGCAAATGATATATTGATAAATTATTTAACAAAAGGAAACTTTTTTAATGAAAGTAGTTGGGATAAATATTAACAAAATTTTAAAACCTGTGATGGTTTTTAATATAGTTTTGTTAACTAGCTTTCAAAATATGATGAAAAATCATACTATCAAAATTTTCTTTGCCCCAACATCCTTTTATGCAACCTTTTTGGTATCGCAATGCATAATTTAAGAAACATTCCGGTATAGCACTGCATACTACAATAACCTGTTTTTCAAATCTGTTTTGAAAGGTTGTATTTTTTTTGGATAATGAAAACTATAATAAATAGTGAAGTCAATTCACTTAACATCACTGTAACTGTACATGTCAATTGACTACTAAGCATTGCCTTAAGCTGTACTGCGATGTCATTTTCTTTCTTTTCTTAAAAGAAAAACAATGGATTCCAAACTTAGATCAGAAGTGCGGCTTTCATAAGATGTGGATAAGAAATTGGTCTTTGAAAAAGTTTGTCATTCGGGTTCTTATCCATTCCTTCCCTTTTGAATAATCTCTTTTACATTCTAAATTCTATTTTATGCGTTTTAAATATTAATTGTTGTAATATTTTGTTGATGCAATCACTTGATGCTGTTGCGTTGAGCACGCAAAAAGGTGTATTGTTATCGTTTTTTGTTTAAATCTTCTGTTTCTTATTTATACTTTTTTTACCTTTTAATTTATATTCCTATTATTTCATAAGATGTGTATTTCATAAGCATGAATTCACACCAGTGAAATTCCCTTTGAATTTAATTATAGTTCTAAAAATTATCCAACTGCTAATGAACTGAATAGACCAGGGATGAACTAACCTGCAGCCTTAAGGCCGTATGTGGCCTTTTTTGAGTTTCTTATGCAACTTTACCAGTTGTTTGCAATTTGCATTGAAATAATATAATTGTCTGTAATATAATAATAATTGCAGAACAATAACCCTGAAGATTCTGCTTGTGCAGCCTTTTGCCCAACAGCCGAAATTTGATGAGGCATTTCAGCGCGAAAAGGTTCCCCATCCCTGGAATAGCCCTCGCTCTTGATCCGAAAGAGTCTGTTCTCATTTATTAAAAGAATTCTCTAAATAAATTGAATGAGCAAATTAGCTGGGCATTCATTTCACTGCCAGTTGAATCTCCAGTGTTTTGATAAATTGTATTGCCCTGTATGTAAAAGTTGGAGTAGTAAGTACTGGTTGTGCCTTGTATTTGAAGAATAAGTGGAATTAAGGATATTATGAGAATATATATTTTTGCTATGTGTTATTTTTCTTGAATTAAGTGTCTATGTTGTGTATAAAATTTTATCACCAGGTTATTTAGGTTTTGTTTTGTGTTTCTAAACTAGATTTATGAAATTGTTGCATGGTAAATAAATTACTTAATAGCAAAAATCTTGTTTGCCTCTGATATTTTAATTTTAATGTGGGACTATGGAGTACTGCAATGAAGTCCTTTCTTATTCCTTTAACTTTCGAACGCCATTAGCTATAGTCATAAAAGTGGCAGCTAAGTGTGTAGAAAATTGGCTATGCACCAATCGATGGGACCGCCTTCTAACAGCAAAATCAGCCGTTAGCATGAAGTTCTAGAAAACTATATGAGATACAGAAAAATAGTCAATAACAAAATTGCAGAACCACATTCATTTAGTGCGAAAAGACGCCTTTTGAATTCGAGAGCTTAGAATCACGCTCGTTTGTTTATTCGCGATTTGCAACACTGTAGCATCACGAAACAAGTCAGACAAGAGTAACTGATAAGTAGTAGACTTATTTATTGTCTATGCACAGTCTGTTCTCGTAGTGACAATATACTTAACTATAGACTGAATCTCAGCATGCACATTTTGCAGTATGGTCAGGTAATACGATGTCTCACGCACTAGTTATGCGGCAGCGAAAGCCCAGCAATGATTTCTGAGAGATTTTGTACTCCTATCCTTCAAGATAGCTCCACATGAATACATCTCCAATGTGTGTGGTCCAGTACATTGGTGTAGAGATTGGAGGGGGGAGGTATAGATGTCATGGGTGCTATGGAGACAAAATGTATAACAAAGACTGTAAGTTTATTATCTGTATTATGTATGACTGTAAGCAGTGGCGGACTGAGTTTTAAAATAGTGGTTGCCAGGACTCGATGGGGGCCCACTCACATCAAAAATGGTATCATTTTTATACAGGGTGTTGCTGAATTTGACCGACAAATTCAGAGGGCTGATAGTAGGCATCAAGAGGATAAAAATTACCGTAGAGCAAAAGGTAAGAAACGACGTTTAGTCGGTGAAAATCGCAAAAATACAGGGAGTCCGAGAATTGTTGGACACTGTTCAAAAATTAATTTAAAAAAACTAATAATATTTTAACTACGAATTTTTTTAAATGAAAGAGCATTTTTAAACAATTTTTTTCAGATAGGTAACACGCCGTTTTGGTGGTTCAGGGGGACTGTAAATTACTGAAAATTAAAAATTAGTTTAGAGCCATTATCTGAAAAAATATTAAAACTGGAAGAAAAATAAAAGCATAAAATTGTGGGGAATTTTACGCTCTTTAATTTGTTAGTTCACATGTAGTATGAAAACAGAAGAGTTTTCGAGATATTCAAGAAAACTAAAAAAGGCACCAGAAAACACAGATTGGCTTCTGCGGTTGGTATTCCACCCCCAACAACTATGCCAAATTTCAAAACTTTAATTTTAATAAAACTTAATTGTACCAATTTTTTTTTCTATTTATCCTTCGTTGACTAGACAATAAAACTTACTTGCTATTTTGTTTGTTTGCTTTAGAAATGACGCAGGAATTTCTCTAGAGAAAAGCTCTTCACTTTCTCTCTCTCTTTCATACACATATAATCCTGTGGGGCCCATACAGGTTTATGTTTAAGGGGGCCAGCTTGCCCTATGGCAACCTGGCCAGTCCACCACTGACTGTAAGTACATTAGCAATCATAATTCAGAAGCTTCTGATAATTACATCTGTTCTATTTTCTGCTTACAGTACTCTGATGCCAGTCGATGACTTGCCATCAGATGTCAATTAGCAAAAGTGTGAACGAATAATAAACGAATCTAAGGAACTACACGTTTGGTGATTTGTGGTACCGCACAAAGGTACATTCAAGTGTGAGTCACCGGTGGCACACGCCGCTCGATGGTAAATTCAAGTGTGAACCACCGGTGGCACACATCGACGTGAACGTGTTAATGAATCACGGAAGATATTACGATATAAGCAAACACGAGCCAAGAAGCCAACCCTAATAGCACATGATGCTGTACAATATTGTTACGATATTTCCACGATGTTGTACGGCATTCAGAACAACGAACAATGTCGCTGAGATATTGTACAATATCTTATGCAGGGTTACAGCGTGTATGACATTTTGTAAAGCCACATATGATGACAGAGAGCGAAAAAACAATACGATCTCCCAGGCGTCATTTACATTTACCAAACCACCGTTGACAACCAGGGAGAGAGTGCGAAAAAATCAAATTATATTCAGCGAGCGAAGAAGCTACTGTACGCCACCACTGTATCCATTTATTTGTCGGAATGTCTCGACAAAGTGCTCTTTTATATTTAGTGGGTGGTGCAGAGGGGGATACGTTTGCTAGAACCAAACGTTCTGCAGTTGCGATAACGCCAAAGTGTCCAATAGATCGGGTATGTTTTTTTCCTCAACAGATCTCAATACTGCCATGACTGTAACGTGTGAAGCTTGATACTGCTTGTGATGTGCACAATGGAAGATCTGGAAGACGTTGTACAGCTTAGAAGACAATTCAACATTCATATGTTAAGACTGAAGTACGCTAGAAATGAAAATTCTAGTGTACTTACATTTAAATGAGTATTCAGGTGAGACTCGGGAACACTTTGAGGTCCTGTCATCAAGCTCGCCATAATCGCGCCAACTGCTCGAAAGTCTGACAACATACTGAAATAAATTATTTTTCTTCTTCCTGGACGCCTTTCAAAACTTTATCCATTTCATTCAATTACACGTTGAATTCGTCTTCTTTCATTGTTTCGGTTATATTTAACAGCACGGTGGAAATTCATGTTTAAATCATTAAAAAGAAGGCTCAGACCAAACCGCATTAATTTTTTTTTCGTGGAAAACTAGAAAATCACCCGTCCGTTCTTCGAATTGCCTCTTCATTCGGGAGATTTCCCGTCAAATTTGGCGTGTTTAAATAGATATTATATGCGAGAGAATTGTTTATCGTTGATTGAAAACAAATAAAATAAACATGTTTTATGACAGGAAATATTTTTTTTTATTTACATATTATTTACATATTTCCTTATTCAAAAAAACTGTTGGTAAGCAAGATTTCCATGTGAAGTATTCTTTGTTGTTTAACAATTTTTCTTGTACTTCAGATGCCTTTGTGTAAATTTTAACGTTACCAAATTATATCATCACGATTGCAATAAATAACCAGAGGCATCGTGGCGTCCAAACTATGTCACGCGCATGACATACCACTGACGTGATTTACTACTTTCTATTAAAAAACGGAAAATAATTTGAAATATAGGATTAATATAATTTAAAATTTCTCGGGAACTATATTGATCATAGCGAGATAAATTTTATATCAATCGATAGAAAATTTTATTTCACTATTTTAGAGCTATTAAATTTGAAATTAGAACGACAATTACTTTTTTAAATTAAAAATTACTGAAATTTAGGTGCGCTAACAACGAAACGATGCTGTTTAACGTCTCGCAGTGCTATGGCGTGAGTTTTATTGTTGGTGACGTCAGAGCATTACCGGATCAGCGAGAGACAGATCTGGGCTCTTATATTAGTAATGAAATCATGTGATCCATCAATTGCTATAGATATTGCCAAATCCTATAGCAAAATAACGCATTTTCTGGGAGCCGCTCAAGAGAAGTATTTATATTTAAGAAACTATGAAAACCATGAAGAGCCATATTTGCGAAGATTCTTTTAGTATCTGATCTTTTCAATGGTACCAATCGAGAATGTTTGTTGCTTAACAGATGAACGAAATTATTTTTGACCATAGGCTTCAAGAGATATCTGCAGGAGGAAATTTCACGAGAAAGTTGGTGGGGAGAACACTCTTAATTTTTTTAAAACCCTTCGTTAAATGTAGCTATTGTGTACCTCATTTAGGCGAGGAGATTCTGCGATCTCATGCCCATTTTTTTATCTACCATGCCTTAATGTTTAATTTTTATAATTAGATACCTAAAACATATTTATTTTTGTACATATTATTTTTTTTCCACAATGTTGCGAAAGCATTCTCCATATTTGTTTGCAAATCGTTCTCATCGCAAAGATTGCACTAAGTTCATCCAGAAAGTAAGTACCGTTTGCGCATTTCTCCCGCGCATCTGAAAGCACGAAGGTCGCGCATGCGTAGCTACATCCTCGAGAACGAATTAGCCTAGCCATTTCGTTTGTTTAAGTTAACGTTTGAAGTCATTATTTGTCGGTAATCATGTTTAAAACAATCGGTCTGGCCAACTGTGAAATAAGAGCCGTTATCAAGTTTTTGAATGCGAGAAATGTTCGATCTTGTGAAATTTATCGTCAGATAAGTGAAAGTCAGTCCGTACCTAGCTCCATCCGACTTCCGTTTGTTTTCTTATCACAAGAAATTTCTTGCCGGCCAGCTATTTGCAAGTGTTGATGAGATCAAGGTAAACTTCCAGAACTGGTTCAGGTCGCAGGCGGCCGAATTCTACGAAGCGGGTGTGTTGCAATTAGTGCCAGGATATGACACATGAATTTATTCGCATGGTGAATATGTCGAAAAGCTGTTTAAGGTGTGCAGATTTTTCTGTAATAAAATACAAATGAAAACAAATTGCTAATCTTTTTTAATACCCAAACGGTACTTACTTTCTGGATGAGCTTTGTACATCGCGAAACTGGAAAAGCAGTACTAGCATATGTCGCGTCGTTTTCAGACAATCATTCACAATTTCGAAAGGAGATTCACTAACCACGTGGAATTGTAATAAACAATTGAAATAGTATACAATTTAAAATGTGGAAATAAAAAATATGGAGAAAAAACGCTTACCACTTGGGCGCGGCGACCTGAGATCGGAATTGTTGTTTTGGCGATTTGTGATAAAGCCAAAACTCCTCGAAAAACTATGAAAATAGCTAAAAGGGAGTGAAACCATTGCCAGCTAATTTGAAAGAGGAACGCAAAATATACCCAAGCGATCTGAGAGGTCGCCCACGTTAGCGGATAATTAAAGAAAAGTTTAAGTTGGGTTTTGTTTGGGATCTATAGCGGCAAAGGCTGTCATCCCCTAGTATCCGAGAGTCACAGTTAGTAGATATCGAAGAGTTTCAGCATCCGTTAAAAGCCTGAAGATGGCGCCTAGAAGAGCATATCGTATGAAGAAAAACTTTATATGAGGAAAAAATTAAAGTTTTTCTTTAAATTAAAGAAAAGATTTTATATTTGCGTATATGATCCGCTTCTGACGACTCCACGTCATTCTCCACTGTCAGTATTGTAAACAATTATGGTCGCCAACTTACGTGCCAAAAAGATAATATTCATATTTCCAGATATTCAAGAAATGCTTATCAGTTTCTGTTGTTTAGGGACAAAAACTATACAGTAGAACCTCGGGAATCCGAACTATTTGGGACTGATCTCTGCTCGGATTTCCGGAAAATTCGGTAAAATAGTCTTGATATACCAAATGCCATGGAGTTCTGACTATGGTTACTCTGTGAAAGAGTATAGAAAGAGCTAGCTGTAATTCCCACCGTCGCGTCGATCAGGTTTAATTCCATACATCAAAAGAAGATTTCCGAGTTTGTTTCTACTAATTAAGGTGCTGTATTCATTCTTGAATACCAATTCAAATGTTTCTTTTAAGTCAGGCTATAAATTATTAGCTTTGTTTCTGATTCGTTATTGTTATTTTTTCTTTCAGTTTTTGATAAATTTTTTCCCGAAAATTATAAAAAAGATGTTCGGATTATCCGAAATTTCGGATTCCCGAGGTTCTTCTGTACTTAGTTGGATCTCCTCTAAAGTCCACGCAAAAAATGTCAAACTGTGAAGTAAAAGGAGTAAATTATTAGTGAAGTAGGAATAAATTTAAACTAGGAAATCACCCGTCATGATATGACGGGTACAAATTGCCTCTTCATTCGAGAGATTTCCCGTCAAATTTTACGCGTTTAAATAGATATATAGGCGAGGGAAATGTTTAACATTGATTGAAGACAAATAAAATAAACTTATGTTTTTATGACAGGAATTTTTTTTTATTCCCATATTATTTACATATTTCTTTATTCAGAACCCCTCTTGGTAAACAACATTCCGTGTGAAGTATTTTTCGTTGTTTAACAATTTTCCTTTTACTTCAGATGTCTTTGTGTAAATTTTAACGTTGCCAAAAAATATTATCAAATTATATGATCACGATTGCAATAAATAATCTGATGCATCGTGGCGTTCAAACTATATCACGCGCATGACGTACCACTGTCGTGATTTACTTCTTTCTATTAAAAACGGAAATTAATTTGAAATATAGGATTAATGTAATTTAAAATTTCTCGATAACTATTGACCATAGCGAGATAAATTTTATATCAATTTTATTTCACTATTTTAGAGCTATTAAATTTGAAATTAGAACGACAATTGCTTTTTAAAATATAAAATTACTAAAATTTAGGTGCTCTAACGACGAAATAATGCTGTTTAACGTCGCGCAGTGCTATGGCGCGAATTTGATTGTTGGTGACGTCAGAGCGTTACCGGATCAGCGAGAGACAAATCTGGGCTATTATATTAGTAATTTTTTAAATATAAAAAATGTGAATGTTTTTACTTCCCAGTTTACTATTTGGATTTTATAAGGATGATTTTTTAATTAAATACAGCCGTATGCATATCGTCAAAAAGCTAGAAGGTTACTTTACACATGAAGAGTCAAAAATCAAAGAAAGCATTTGATCTACAATTCAATTAACAATGCCAGTTATAAAAGAGCATTCCGCTGATGTTTTCTTGAAAGCCCTATCCGTCAATAATTCGTGTAAATTTTAAAGACGAAATTATTCAATTTATTTCAAAATCTTTGGTCTTACTAGTTAAAGATGTGCATGGTTAATGCTTATACAAATAAAATTTTGTGTTACTTTTTACTTTATTTTTATACAGTTGACGCCGCTTGTAATGATCACTTTGGGTCGGAGCTAAAGTGAATGATGAGTACATCCGAGACGCATTAAAAATAATTCAAGACTATAGGTATACCAGGATCAAAGACGTAGCGACCGGGGAAACACTCTTAGGGGCGCTATGGGAGCAAAATATTAGGGCGTTCATGCCACTTTTTTTTATCTCAAATATGATGAATGTTTGCCATTTACCCTTACTAAGCCGCTGATGACAATTGGGGAGCGAAAAGGCCATATTTTGCGTCGGGCACTACTTAGCCACTGACAAGGATATCAGAAAAAAAAAACTCGACGGGAGGCTGTCTCTACGAAACGACCGCTGGGATTGAGGGTCGTAGACTTACTTATCTTACTCAACTGTGACTAAAGTAGCTCTATGTGACTTTGACCTATGCTCCATGACCATTCTCTGTTAAATGAAACTAAAGCCAACTCAACTCAATTAAATCGATGAAAAGGACAGCTCAATTAAATCAACAATTGTTACTAATAATTAATTAAGGACAGTTAATTAATCGATTACTCAACTGTGACTAAAGTAGCTGTATGTCACTCTGACCTATAACCTATGCTCTATGACCTTTCTCTGTTAAATGAATTAATCTGAATGAATGAATTGATCTGAATATGAATGAATTAATCTGAAATGAATTAATTATTAATCTGTTAAAATCCAGTTAACATACCGCTCACAACCGATGCGTGCGCGAGCATTGGTCGCTGTGACGTCATTAAAATTCTTCGTGATTTTCACCAACTTTGCAGCTCGACTGTAACTAAACCCTCATTACAAATTCTAAATTTATTTTTGCAATCTTCAATTTCTACCTTTCTCTGTTAAATGGAATTAAAACCAACTCTCTATGTTATTTGGTTGCGGAGCTATAAACGTTTAACTTTACCACGAAATTCGACGTAATTCAAGAATTCTTGAGTAATATTTCGCGTGAACGTAAGATCGATGAATGAATTGCCAAAGGTTCTTGGATAGTCTGCGTGCGCGCGCATCGGTCGCTGTGATGTCATCAAAATTTTTTGTGATTCTCACCAACTTTGAAGTTCGACTGTGATTAAACCATAATTTCAAATTCTAAAATTCTTTCTGCAATCTTTAATGCAAACCTTTCTCCGTTAAATGAAACTAAAACCAACTTTATTATTTGGTTGTGGAGCTATAAGCGTTTAAAAATACCACGAAAAGCGTCGTAATTTTTTCCTTTCCCGACACACCATTAGACCACGGAGAGACGTAAATCTACGTCAAAACAGATTGAGCAACATTGTTAGTATGTATTCCATTCGTTTTAATTAGAAAAAGAAAATTCATACAATGAACAGAACTGACAAAAGAGATCCATACCCATTTAATTTTTTAAGCTTCATTAATAGCGTTGGCGAAGGTAGCCTGTTCTAGTTTTCAAGCATTCGGTGGACAAACCGTACATATAAATAATGCTAATTAAAAGATTCAGCGCAGTATTAAACTGATAAAGTACGAAGGGCTTTCAAAGTTTCTTGGATTGATAGGTGGTTCCTCTTCGGGCCCGTCGTCATTCTCTTCATGTTCTGTGGTGTCGTCTCATTAAAACTGATCACTACAAATGGATTGCTGATCACTAGAATTGGTGAATTTTCTATGTGTTTATATACAGATGATCTGTTCCTCGCTATTTTGATCAGTACAACCGATTGATCGTTACATCCGTGATCACTACGAGCAGCGACTACTGTATATACACATTTATTTCATTATACATGTAACGTTATTTTTTAGGTGAAGTGTAAGCAAGCGTCTTGAAATAAAGTAGGCTATAGATGATCCCATTTCTATTTATTCGTTTGAATTAAAGATGATAATGCAGGCTATATTAATAAGATAGCGTAATCATAATTAAGTTTAAACCCATGACCAGTAGTGAAGAGTTTACACGCAAAGCGGCGCGTCTTACCAGGAAAAAGGTACATCGTAAAAAGAGAAAGATGGCGGCAGTCATGCCTTTTTATACTTCTGAGAAAACGGGAAAGTTCCGAAGATCTGACTTTGTAGAAGTGCCTTTATCTAAGATTTAAGTAGAAGTATTTCGTTTATAATTGAAAATTAGGTGGCGTTAAAAAAGATTTAATTTAAAGAAATTTAAAAATCTAAAACATTACATACATTCACACATATTGCTTTTATGTTTATAAATTTTGCTAATGTTTATATAAGTCATAATCTGTATTTATAATTTTCTCTATTTTCTAACAATATAAAGAAGAATTGTGTCATAAATTCAATTGTATTAAATATTTGGGGCATAAAAAAAGTTAAATTAGGGTGTAAGGATGTAAATGTGGCGTATAAAATACTTTTTAAGAGAAAGCACTACGTAGTTAAAGTTAGAGAACAAATGTTTAGATTTAGACACCATCAGCTAAATATTTTTTTTTAAAAAAAGACATATAGACCTTACGCTGTTTTAAAGCAAGTAGCAAAAAAAAGGTGTTTTATATCATCAGATAGGCAACTTGTTTGACTACAATTTACTGTAATAATTTTATTAAAATAGTTTAAAGATAAAGTTAGGAGAGGGTTTTTTTGTTGTCTAAAAGATGCTTAGATTGGACCACAAACAGTTGCCTAAATTGGATTGTTTGAATCAATTGTTACTTTGGTTAGAAAAATAGCTCAGAAAGCAGTTATAATCAATAAAAATCCTCATTAATTGGAAGTGGAACAAGCCACTGCAAAAAAGGACGTTAAAGAAATCTTGGACAGTCCCTGCAGAATATTTTTCACTCCCACTAAAAAAAGAAATAGAAGCAAGATAAATCTGGTGTTTGTGTTTTATTCTGTGGTTGGGATAGCGTTCTTCGTGCAATCGTGCAGCTGCCCGACCGCTTTCCCCATTTTCTCAATATGTTAGATGCATATCAGCTAAGTCACGAAGTATATAACGATTCATGTTATTTCTGAGAAGCCAACAAGTCAAATGACGGCCGTCTGCAATAATCGTACAATTCTGAAGGTGAGCAGAAGTTGTGGACACACAGCGCCCTCTACTATGATAGGCATACGTTTCAGACCAGCCACCAAATTTGAACTATCAGTTCAGGATGTCCCTGCATAGTGAGAAACATGTAAATAGATCTTCTGTGACCTATTAAGAATATATGTATAAAGACCTCGTATGAACTATGAAAACTGCTCATTTATTCTTTTATTACACTGACAATATGCATATAGATATAGTTAATTACAAAATCAGAAGAATGAGAGCTTTTCTAATGAACGTATGTATTGTGGGGATGTTTCTTAATACTCGGGGGTCGGACCATCAACGATAGGAGTATCCACAAATTGTACTATACAGTTGTTTTCGTTATTACAAGGTGAATTTTCCAGCTCAAGTAAGGTGATACGATTCACTGTGGATGAATTCTGGAAAAGAACACTGGGAGCATACAGAGTGAGTTGCGGTCCCACGATTGGCCAATACCTTCCAAGATTGAACTGATTGAGGAATGCTACTCCCTGTAATGGCAAAAACGAATTATTAGAGATATTACTTTTTTTAGAAAAAAATACAAAATTTCACGTTTCACATCTTAAGATTTTCATACCATCTAATTCACTCAGATATAATTAACCCATTCGACCCGATTTTTGCATGATTAAAATTTAACTATGAGAAGAAGTTTAATGTCATTTTGGCATAATAAAAGAAGTATATTATGAGTTTAAAGATTTACACTTTTCCCGTTTCCTGGAAATCTTTTGTGACAATATGTCCCAATCGTGTAGTCGACTGGGACTATTCCAATAAAACAACAGAAAAACTCGCTCTCCTACCATATGATTAGCATATCAGGGAAACAACTTTACAGCTTCATATCAATAATCTTGTTACAAAGACAACAAAAACATAAATCCGCCATTTGCAATCTGAGAGTGTTTCCAAGTTCTTTGATCATAATTTTATTCCCTAATTCCTGAAGAACACTTAAAACATAACAACCCATGTAAAAGTGGGATTTATTTACCACTACTTTATAGTCGACTGGGACTGTTGCAGTAAAACATCTGTAAAACTCTCTTTCCTGCCATATGATTAGCATGCCAGGGAAACAACTTTACAGCTTCATATCAATAATCTTGTTACAAAGACAACAAAAACATAAATCCGCCATTTGCAATATGAGAGTGTTTCCAAGTTCTTTGATCATAATTTTATTCCCTAATTCCTTAGGAACACCGAAAACATAAAAATCCATGTAAAAGCGAGATTTATTTAAGATTTCAATTATTTACCAATGCGCATATACTTCCAGGACGTATATGCGCATTAGGGCCGAAAGGGTTAAACTGATAGATACCAGGTAGAGTAAAATGGTTTAAGGAATTTACATATAACTTTCAAAACAGAAATACAGCGTTTCTGCACCTTTAAAGGCTGCATCAGGAAAATTATTGTTTAAAACTTGATTAAGCCCTTGAGAATTCGATTAATCTAGGAAAATCTTATCGATTTTTAGATATGGTTAAACATTTCAGTTAATGGGAAGATGGTTGGGACAACACCTGAAGTTGATTTTCGGTGGAAGGTCTTGAACCCACAATCCTCCGTCTCCGAAGACAAAACTCTGCTATTTGCTCCTTCTTCCTTTAAACATTAATTAAGCATGAAGACTAAATGAAAAGAAATTAACTCTAGTCTGCCATTGAATGGAGTACATTAAATTAGATGTCGTTTACTTCCTTACAGTTCACGATATGGTCAAATCCATTTCAGATCCTCTTTCTCTTCACTTCCATTTATTGGATATGAAATGCATGAGATCTTAGTAAGGTAGCATTCAACATAATTATGTTTCAGATAGTCCAGGTGAAATATGAACATTAGAATTTAGAACTTAAGACTCTTTGCATTAATGTTGCTTCAGGATTTTGAAAAAAATATATAAAACAATTTTATCTTTTCAACAGAATATAAGACATTAAGAACGGCCCTCATTACTACGAAATAAATTATGTTTATAATTTATCTTCCTGTCACCAAAATATACTCAATGTGAAGTTTACCAGTCCTCTGAATTCTATAATGGATTAAAATTTCTGCTGTAAGAATTTGTGACCTTTCTGAAAATATTAAGGAGAATATCGTGAGTGAATATTTAACGACAGTTTCAATTGATTAATGATGCCCTCCTAAGTGCAAAAGGCGTATCTCATTTTTTTTTAATTTTCAGATTTTTCCTACTTAGTAATGTTTGTGAGCTGCCCGAAATTATTCTAAAGCTAAAAGGACGTATCTTATTTAAAAAAAGTTATAGAAATCACTAAAGAAAAATGCTTATCTCAGAAAACTAGCGCAATGTACATTTACTAAACTGTTCATAGCCAAAAGTTATAGATTCTCGAGATACGCCTTTTGGGCCTAGAACGGTAGTATAGAGGAGGAGGGAGGAGGAAAAACGTATTTCTCAGCATCTGTTATCTGTGCAAAAATGTACTTAGACCATTTGATGTGTCACCCAATGAGCATCATAAGGCAGCATGTTGTTTCATCTACCCCGATTTTGACTGAAATATTTTCTGATGAAATCGGGGAAGGAGAATTGGTGATGAATTTTGTTGAAGAGAAAATGGCTATGATTTGTTCTATATCATGGGAGACAAAGCATACTTACTGTTATCGATGATCAAAAAGCATTTTCTAGAAGTTGTTATAAAAATCTATTTTTTAGACACATTGATTTTTCAATTAATCCGCAATCAGCATAATCCTATTTGTATAATTTTAATAAAAGCCACCATCATTTAACTACATGAAGCATTTTTTATGCAAGCTATGTCTTCTTAAAACATTAATCACTTACTTTATGCCAACCGTCCACTTTAAGGAATGTATCCAATATCTTGACTGAACTTGGTACTTGGAATTCGCCTGTGTAGAAGGAAGGTGCTGATACAGAATCCGTTTCTTCTGTAGAAGATTCAATTTTCTGAATTGATTTGGGATCCAGTGGGATAGGTATCATTGTCCAGTTCTGAAGAACTTTTGAACCTAAGGTCACATTTTGGAATATTCCCTACCAAGAAAGCACACAGTAAAAAGTCACTTTCAAACTATACAGTAGAGTACAGTAGTTAAAAAATAAACGGGAAAAATCACTGGTAGCAGTGAAAGAGATAACATGCTGCTACAACTGTTGCACACATGACAAGCGTACAAACTAGTTCATGAAATAAAACTCCTTCTCACTGTTTTTTACAGCAAGGAAAAGTTTTTAGTAATATGAAACGGTAGTTTTTTTGTAGTGTTAGTATTTAGCATTATGGCGTCTGGGTTAGAATTTGAAATTGTTTAATTTTGTATAATGAATGACGCTAAGTAATGCGAAGAAACAAATTTTCTCTATTACGACCTGAAACAGTCGGAAGTAACCCAAATTCTAAAAGTGAATAGTCATTTCTCAC
Source organism: Araneus ventricosus (assembly GCA_013235015.1). Classification (NCBI taxonomy): domain Eukaryota; kingdom Metazoa; phylum Arthropoda; class Arachnida; order Araneae; family Araneidae; genus Araneus; species Araneus ventricosus. The sequence continues at coordinate 8,475 of BGPR01013635.1, read as the reverse complement.
CAGTGGAACTTGTGTCGGGGAACCGAAACAATGGCGCGAAGACCAATAAGCGGGCATCTAATTGCCAGGATGGATGGATTGCCCCAGGGCCGGCCTTAGGGGATGTGGGGCCCAATTGGAAAAGATGTTGGACAAGACTTTTTAGTTTTTAAGAATCTAAGGATTTAGAGTTAAGAAAACCGCAGCGGGACTTCTCCCTTCGAATTTCTCGTTTACTAGCACAATACGGCGGGCTTTATGTTTCATAGAATAATGAAGAAAACCGAGTATGTATTTTGGGTGCCCTTCTTCCTTCCGATCGGAACCTGATACAGAATTATAATTTTCGCTCTTGTGAGATATGGGGTTCACTTATACACTGACAGACATATAGACAGACAGTCAGATGGATTACTTAGATGGATTTTGACAAAAATAGGATACGGATCTGCAATTCTGATGATAAAAACCGTATCCAAGCATTATCCTTCTAACACTTTTTGATTTTGTGTCATAGTGTCTATATGTGCACGGATAAACAACAGAAAGGCTTTCGGTGGACGGTTTGTATACTTCGTATACGAAAAATCAAAAAAAAGAAGAAAAAAAGTTTCTCCCTTAATTTTTTGAATTCAATTTTGTATCGTCTCGTAATCTAGTTACGCCATTGAGCTGAGCGGAGAGTAGATAGCATTCTGGAACGGGGCCCCTTAGGCGCGGGGCCCTATTAGGAGCAATCGGTCCAATCGGCTTAAGGCCGGCCCTGGATTGCCCAGGAGGACAGATTTGCATGCCTGTAAGCACAAATTTACAACTCAATGCAATGCTGAAAAGAAGGGCGGCATTTGTCAAACAGCTTATGGATGGTTATATGCGTCGTAGCTGTATACAACTCTACCAGTGCCTTGAGAACTACTGATGCCCTCGCACAGAAGGAATGTTTAGGTACACATGATCTAGTACTGTTTAACGGTTCTAGCCGACTCGACGGCCAAAATGTATCCTCGTCTATCGAAATAAAAGTTTCTGATTTCCCTTCGATTCGACTTCTCTTTACATTAAAGCAAGTAGGCATTTCAAATCCCTTTTTTTCAAGCGTTTCGTCGAGAATCTGCAGGCTGCTTCTAAAACCGCTGCAAATATACAATACTATTATTTAGATCTTTTTCTTAACTTTTTCGGTTAATTATATTCTGTTCTGAAATATATGCGCTTATATTTTCAAGGTTAATATGAAAACAAATTGATTTTATTCATGTTATTAACTCTGTTGCTATTTCGTTTCATAAATTAATTTGTTCAAAATTAATTTTCTTTAAAGTGGCCCAAGAGTTTGTCGAACGATTCTTCTGTCATTCATAAGTGGTCATGAGACTTTTCACCATCATTCAATCACTCTTTACACAGTTTGCAAAACGAATCCACTTCATCTCTAGACTGAAAAATCTGATGAGTCCAAAATCATTTCATTTTCTTCTGACCCTCCTTTTTCTGTAATTGTTTTCTTATCAAGAACAAAGTAACTAGTTTCTCGTCCAAAACGTTCATTTTTACTTTCTCGTATACGAAGTATACAAAGAGAAAGTATTGTAATCGTCAAAAAATTCGAACTCGAGATTTAGATGAATCTCCACGTTTTAGACCTTCCTGAGTCCGAAAAACACAATTTTGGAATTATGTCTGTCTGTGTGTGTGTGCGTCTGTCTGTCTGTCTGTCTGTGAACACGATAACTCGAAAACTATTATAGCTACGGGGATGAAATTTGGTATGTGGTCTTTAAACATAATGTGTAGGTTTCTATCAAATTTTGGACAAAATCCGTCTAAGGGAAGTCTTCTGTCTGTCCACTTTCATGTCAACACTATAACTCAAAACCTTGAATAGCTAGATGGATAAAATTTGGTACACAGTTTTATCGTCATGAATGTAGGTCCGTATAAAATTTTGGGCCAAATCCGTCAAAGGGTTGACTGTCTGTCGGTCTGTATAAGCGCATCTCCAACGAGTCGGCTATCTCCACGCGCATGCGTATTGAACGCAATCTTCTGAGCACAATATTTATTGACTCCTGCTTGGCGCTTTTTTTATCCGATTCTCCATGCGCATGCGTACTTGGTAGCAATCTGTGCACGCGGAAAGATTGTCCTTGAGCCAAGAAACAGTAGAAATCGGTATTCATTTAATCGGAACGCATCTCTTCGAATTTGATTTTATACCTAAACATTTTCTGATAGTCATTGGATCCTGGGTTACAATAGGTTCGATTTTTTTGTCCATGCGGGGGGAGGGGAAACAGCACCTTTTTCAAGAAGTATACGAGAAAGTTTAGGGGAGACCACTCCCGCTGGTTGAGGTCTGGCATCTCACTAGTCAGCAAGACAACTGCTATAGGTGAAATTCGAAACCGAGTATTGAAGGTCGAAAACCGACCTGGCACCACCGCTGTCAACACCGATTCACTAAACGCCCCGTGTGAACTCATTCGATAGCCGAGTCAGCGAAACCGCTTTGTGTATTTCTATACTTAAACTGCACTCCTAAAGTCGGCCTCCACAATGATGGAGCGTTGTGTTGCATATCTATGAGTTACAGTTTCTCACAAGTTCTAAGCATTTTCCTGATCAGTAATCAGGAAAATGCTTAAAACTTGCTTTCAGGATAGTGATACCCACTAAATGCATGCTTACAAAATTGGTAGTTTGATGGCAATTACAGGGATTTCTATCAGCATAAATTTCTTATTTCATTTCCTTGTAGATAGATAACATCCTAAAATTGTTAGCTCAGCTCTTGCTCTCATGGATCCTGGTGCCATTTCTATAAACGGTGATGAGAAGTGCACAACACTGCCAGTCAGTTCTTAGATTCGGAAACACTGCTTAGAATAGAAATCAATCAATATTGACTGAATTTAACATGCATGGCACATTTTTGTGTGATTTTACCTTATCTAAGTGCCTGAAGTTTAGATCTTTAGGAAGGACTACGAAACTGCAAGTGACCGCAAGTATCCCTGTCTAGAACAGATCATCTTATCCTCGCATAAATCGATGCTGTCCGGCATGTTTTTCCAACAGTGGTCATCACATTCCGTACTGACTGACACCTTCTCTTTCCTGTTAAAAATCTACTTTTGTTGGCACTCACGATCTTATGCATTCTGTTATTTTAATTTTTTTTTCATTTGCTTTGTATTTGCACAGGTTAATGCGTTTTTCTATTCTGCTTTGTTATAAACTTTTAATGAACTTGAATGAAATTTTCTTAATTCGCTTTTTCAATTCGTTCCTTAATCTTTGAGCATGAAAGTAGTTCCTTTCTGTTTTGCTTAGGTGTTTTGATAAAATAACATGATATAAATTTAAATGACAAGTAATTCAAAATTTAGATTAACGACATTTGATCATGGAAATATTTGAGAAACAATTTATCAAAATAGATTCCTTCCAAGTAATTATTAAATTAATCATAAGATAATAATAAGAGAATAATTACCTTTTGGTCATTTTGGCCGGTACATACACGGCCTTGATTTTCTACCAGTATTTCTATCTCTTGTCCTTTCAAAACTTGAACTGGGATGCTCTCGACTTTTTGTTCACGGCTCAAAACACCTTGCAGTACCTTAGAAATAGTTTTGAAGAGATTTCAGTGATTAAATGCGATATGTACAAAAAATCGACGGGAGGCTGTCTATGCAAATCGGCCGCTGGTATTGAGGGGCGTAGACTTATGCTTGCCTTACTTAACTGTGACTGAAGTAGCTGTATGTGACGATTAACTCTATAGTCTATAGTGACTATGTGACTCTATCTATGTCAAATTGTTCGTGATTTTCACCAACTTTGCAACTCGACTGTGATTAAACCGTAATTACAAATTCTAAAATTATTTTTGCAATCTCCAATGTCTACCATTCTCTGTTAAATGAAACTAAAACCAACTATCTATGCTATTTGGTTGCGGAGCTATAAGCGTTTAACTTTAGCACGTAATTCGACGTAATTCAACAATTCTTGAGTGATATTTCGCGCGATCTATGAATGAATTGCCTTAGTCTGCGTGCTCGTGCATCGGTCGCAGTGACGTCATCAAACTTTTTCGTGATTTTCACCAACTTTGAAGCTCGACCGTGATTAAACCGTAATTTCAAATTCTAAAATTATTTTTACAATCTTCAATGCCGACCTTTCTCTGTTAAATGAAACTAAAACCAACTCTCTATGTTATTTGGTTGCAGAACTATAAGCGTTTAACTTCAGCGTGAAAAGCGTCATCATTTTTTCCTTTCCCGACATACCATTAGACCACTATGGAGGGACGTAAGACTACGTCAAAACCTTGTTTTCTCACAGTTGCACTTACTGAAAATTTTGATTAAATGCTTGAAGTAAAAAATATTCAGCTTCAAAGAATATCATTTTGTCAAATACGTAAAAAGAAATATAAAAAAGGAAAAACTTCCCAAATGTGTGGCAATAAATAATTTTTGAAGAATACTTGAAAACAGCTTGTAGTTCCAGGTGCTCTCTTTACGTGGCAAGCCTGATAAGAACTGCAGAGTATTCTATTATCACTAGATAATTGAACAAACATAGAGTTCGTTTGTTGAGAATTAGACGTGCCTTTTCTTCTAAAGTCACGTGTGTATTGTGTTTATAGACATTTTTTGACTTATAAGCACCTTGTAGCTCCACCAATTAACTTGTCTATCACCGTTAGTGTCGAGAGATAATTCATCTGTCCTTTGATGCAGACGAAGCTGAAGGAAAACAGGCACATGCTATGTGTGGATCTTAAGGTTGCTATTACTACAACCTCCCGAATTTGTAAATAAATGTTTGTCTTCACCCATTTACATTTTGAATTTATTCATTGCTTAAAACCCATCATTATACAACGGATAAGAACGGAACAGAAAATGAAGACTCGATGACAGATTTAGAGTAGAAATTTGAGGACGGATCCAAAAGAAAGTTTACGAAGGTAATAAAATATTATTTATTAACATTAAACAGAAAATACGCAAGAGAATTAAGAGGCATACTTGCCGATCACTTTTCCACACAATCACTAAATCTATTCAGGCATTTATTTGAACGCAGGACCAACTAGCTTAACCCGGCTTGGCAGAAATCACGTTCCTGCCCACTGAGCCAGTTCTCGGCAGCTGTTTTCACATCACTCTCTGAAGAGAACCTTGTTCCAGATAACTGTTTGGAACCCAGATTGGATGCCGAATCTGGGCTGTAGGGGGTGGCTGCAGATTTCCCACTTGAACTTTCGTAGCAATTCTCCAGTTCTGCGAGCAGTATGGAAATTGTCGTGCAGGAGCATGACACCATCACTCGACATGCCAGGGCGTTTGCGTCTGATAACTTCACGATGGCTCAACGATTATTTCCTTTTTCCGAAATTGAAGGAACACTTATCTGAAACAAGGTTCTCTTCAGAGAGTGTTGTCAAAACTGTTGCCGAGAACTGACTCAATGGACAGGACGTGATTTCAGCCAAGCCGTGTTAAACAAGTTGGTCCTGCAACAGGTTTAACAACAGGTATTGGTTCAGATAAGTGCCTAAATATATTTGGTGATTATGTTGAAAAGTGATCGGCATGTATGACTCTTAATTTCCTTCGGTATTTTCTATTTAATGGTAATAAATAACTTTTTATTACCTTTGTAAACTTTGGTTTGGATCCATCCTCGTCATATCACTAGGCATTGGTCTACTATAATAGAAAAACATATCTTATAACATGTAGAAATAAATATTTGATTGTATTCCTTAAACACCTACTTTGTTCACATAAACGTAACCTCTGTCGGCAATATTTTTGACTGTGAGAACCGCTGGGTCTGTTGGTCGAAACTGGACAGTAGCCTTGTATAACACGAAACCAAACGGCTGAAACAAATAATTCCAAAAATCAACACAAACTGAAGAATGAGTACTACAGTTTCAGAACGTAACATTAAAATATGTGTTAATATACATTATGGTGCCTTTATTTAATGTATACTACACATTAAATCCAAGTGCTCAAAATTTAGAAAATTAGCACATTTCTAAAAATTTAAAAGATAAATTTTAATGAAACATGCAATTATATTAGAGGAAAAAAGCCCTACAACAGTCAGGGTACACATTCATGCCCATCAGCGTAGGAAGAAGGAAAAGCCACGTTAAAATATCGAGGTCATAACGTTTTTATTATGGCGTATGGCAGCCTCTGGCAGAGCAGCATCAAACTATAAGCGAGTCCAGTGGTTAGCTCTTGAGGCCGTCGGTGCCACTATCGCAGCAATGCATTTTGCCACTCCCGGATTATTCATGGGGGGCCGGAGAACTGCAGTTGTCCACCCAAACGCGTCTCTGAGATGATCAATTGGATTTAAGTATGAAGATTGAGCTCGTGAATTATATTTTAAAGGGACAGCGACAAAATTTTTACGTTTTTTCGTATGTCGTTAGCAGAAAAAGCACTTATTAATATCATAGGCGGGCTTCTCTTCGTGACGAGCGGCTCGCCTTGATATTTTTCAATTTATTAAATTTTTGTCTTCTTTTGTAGTCTTATTTTTTTGTCCTTTGTTTCTTATGAATGTTTGTCTTTTGTCTTCTTGTTTGCTTTGATATATATATATGTGATAATCTCACTTAATTTTACTTTAAATTCTAATATTATATATTTTAAAATCTTAGTGAAATATTAATGCATTCCAAAATCGCTCTTCTTGGTTTTATTTCCAGCGCTGGAGGTATATTAAATCTCGCGTTTTGGCATATTTATTACTAAAAGAATATTTTAATCGCTTTCATTCGCCCACAGGAAATCATGACGGCGTCTTTTTGGCGCCAGACTTTTCCCTAAAACACTTAGTTAATTTACTAAAAATAGCTAATATTCCTTCCACTTTGATCACGTGTCTATATGTAATTCCTTATCTGAGAAAATGCAGGGATTTTCTGTTCTCTTTTGGCTTAAACTTTCATACGATATGTACGTACATTCCGTCACTCTCCCATAATAAATAAAAATTAGTTAATAACTCAGCTGTTTAATGACTACAACAACGAAAACATTATATATATATATATATATTGTCACTTTCACGGTCATCAACGACGGGGTGATCACTATGTGAACTAGCGTTATCATCCACGAAAATAAAACAAGGGTCAACAACTCCCCAGAAAATTCGAATTTAGAACTTAAGGATTTTATCTCTATTTCTCTGAGCAGTGAGAAACCCTCTGTCTGAGATAAGTAGCCATGTGAGGTATGTTCTCTCCGGTTAAAGATACGTCCAGAATCAGTGTCCAGACTGAATCGCAACTAATCTATGAAAAAAGTGTTACTCCTTAGAAGTCTCGTCCTGTCCTGTCCGGTCCGAGATTGATGTCTGCACCATCCTTCATGTATCTGGTAGAAGCTCCCTTACTGCTCAAAAGTACAGAGATAATATCTTATATTTCTGTATTATTCTTTCAAAGGCATAGCTTGCCCTCAGTTCAATTTTATGTACGACAGCTCTTGTTCTTATTGAACGATTATTTTGAAGGTGAGGTTATACGCCGGATGAATTGGCAAGCTAGATCTTCTGGCCTAAATACCACTGAATATGTTGGAGACGCTATGGGAGAGTAACTGCAGCTCGCCATGTCTCTCACAGAACCAACCAGGGATTTAAAATGCATTCCTGCTGAATTGGGATAGACTACCATAGCGATTCATCAAGTGCAACGTTTCGCCTCATAAGATATTGTGCTGTGATAGCTATATGACTAGATATAGCTATCACATATATAGAGAGACTATATTTCATATAAAAGTTGGCTGATGTTAAATCTTGTAACATAAGTTTTCGGTTTAGCTGAGATGAGAAGAATTACTACCTATCGTAAGTGCATACAATGATTTTTTGGAATAACTTTTTCTTTCATATAGCTGTGTAGTCATACTAAAATTTCATTAAAATGTTTCTATTAGTATTTTAGAAATTCAGTAAAATGTACTAATTTCATTTTGCCAAATACGATAATTTCATTTTTTTAAAATTCTTGCTGAAATATACAGATTTTATATTACTTCACAATTTTCATCAGCGACGTAACATAGACCTTCAGTTCTAAGATTAGCATCCCGCATTGAAAATAATACTCAAATCTTATTAAAAAACAGATAAAATTCCGAAATTATTGTTAGATTAAAAGATGAAGAAAAAATTGAATAATTGTCACTCACGTGATAAAGTTTCTCAAATGACAGAGGATAGGTTGAAACCACTGAGTTGTTAAGCTTACCAATGTAATCCCATATAGATATTACCTAAGAAAATAATTAGATAATGAAAACACTGAAAATATAAGGCTTTAGACAAACATTAAGCAGCAGAAACGTTTTTCATTACAAATCGTAACGTATAGTTTCTTATGGAAACATTTTGCAGAGGATTTTTTTGTCTTTTTAATACAAGACAGAATTTTAAAAT